>CAUJGJ010000345.1:63400-83400 GCA_963170055.1 Halisarca cf. caerulea
CTCTCATTCATCCTGCTGTGGAAATGTAAGTTACAGCACTAGGACACACATCTGTTGTGGTGGAAAGCTTTCAATTAGAGGCTCTCATTCAGCCTGCTGTCATGGTGAAAGTTACAGCACTAGGACCCACATCTGTTGTAGCGGAAAGCTTTCAATTAGAGGATCCCATTCTGCCTGCTGTTATGGCCGTAGCTACAATAGGGAACGACAAATTTGTTGTGGGGGAAGTCTTTTCATCAGAGGCTCTAATTTAGGTTGCTGTGGTAAAACAAGCTTTGACCGAACGACTCACATCTGTTGTGCAAGGACGCTTACTATAAAGAGATCCAATACATTTTGCTGTGGTAGTAGCACCTACAACTCAACAACTCATATCTGTTGTTTGGGGAGGGTTAATATTAGAGGCCTCCAGTCAACCTGCTGTGGTATTAGTAGCTATAACCCAAGTACACATATTTGTTGTGAACGCAAAGTAATCCCTGGGGATTTTGAAACATTTCCCTCGAAGGCAGAACAATTCAAGGTTGCAACCAGTGATTCGCATTCAGCATGCTGTATTACTGAAAGTTACAACCCAAGGACACACATCTGTTGTGATGGAAAGATTTCAAACAAGAGCTCACATTCAGTCTGCTGTGGTAGTGAAGGCTACAATCCAAGGACACACATCTGTTGTGGAGGAAAGCCTACTATAAGGCGATCACATTCAGCCTGCTGTGGTAGCATAAGTTTCAATCCAAGGATCCACATCTGTTGTGCAGGAAGGCTTACTAAAAGAGGATCCAACTCAGCTTGCTGTCATAGAAATAGTTACAATTCACAGACCCACATTTGTTGTGCTGGAAGGATTGCTACAAGAGGATCCAATAATTCAAGTTGCTGTGGTAGTAGCAACTATAACTCAATGACACACATTTGTTGTCGGGGGAGGCTCTCTGTTAGAGGATCTTATACAGCCTGCTGTGATAGTAGTAGCTACAACCCAAGTACACACATTTGTTGTAGGGGTAAGGTTTCTATCAGAGACTCACATACATCATGCTGTAGAACTGAGAGTTACAACCCAAGGACGCACATCTGTTGTGATGGAATGCTATCAACCAAAGGATTTCATTCAGACTGCTGTGGTAGTGAAGGTTACAATTCAAAGACACACATCTGTTGTGGTGAAAAGCTTACCATAAGGGGATCCCATTCATCCTGCTGTGGAGGCAGTAGCTACAACCAAAGCAAACACATTTGTTGTTGGGGACAACTTTCAATTAAAGGCTCTCATTCAGCATGCTGTGATAGTACAGGATTTAACACAAGGACCCACATCTGTTGTGCAGGAAGGCTTACAGTAAGAGGATCCAATTCAGCTTGCTGCCGTAGCAGTAGCTTCAACCAAATGACCCACATCTGTTGTGGCGGATATCTTCATATAAGAAGGCCTAAGGCAACTTGTTGTGGTAGAAGAAGCTACAACCCAGAGATTCACATCTGTTGTGACAATTATGTGTTAAGTACTAAAGGATCCCATTCAGCCTGCTGTGGTAGAACAAGCTACAACCCAATTACACACATTTGCTGTTCTAGGGATAAGCCTTCATACAGAGGCTCACATTCAGCCTGCTGTGCCTCCAAGAGTTATAACCCAAGGACACATATCTGTTGTGCTGGAGAGCTTTCAATAATCAAAGGCTCTCATTCTGCCTGTTGCGGTATACACAGTATCGATCAAAGGACTCACATCTGTTGTGGTGGAAAACTTGCAAAAGGAGGATCTCATTCATCCTGCTGTGGTGACAGTAGGTACAACACAAGTACACATGTTTGTTGCGGGGGAAAGCTTTCAACCATAAGTTCCCATTTGGCATGCTGTATGCATGAGTACTATGACCCAAGAACACACATCTGTTGTGCTGGGCAGCTTTCAACTAGAGGCTCTAATTCAACCTGCTGTGGTAACATAAGTTTCAACCCAAGAACCCACGTTTGTTGTGGGGGGAGGCTTACTCTTAGAAGATTCTATTCAGGCTGCTGTGGTAGTAGTATTTACAACCCACGTACACATATTTGTTGTCGGGACAAAATTTCGCTCAAAGTCTCACCTTCAGCATGCTGTAGGGCAGAGAATTACAACCCAAGGACACACATCTGTTGCGCTGGAAAGCTTTCACTCAAAGGCTCTCATCGTTCATCCTGCTGTGGTAATGTAAGCTATAGCGCAGTAACACACATTTGTTGTGATACAAAGCTATCAATCAAAGGCTCTCATTCAGCCTGCTGTGGTAGTAAAACTTACAATCGAAGGACTCACATTTGTTGTGAAGAAAGACTAACTATAAGAGGATCTCATTCATCCTGCTGTGGTGGCAGTAGCTACAACCCTAACAGACACATTTGTTGCCAGAGAAAGCTTTCAATCAAAAGGGTTCATTCAGCGTGCTGTAGGAGTGAGACTTACAACCCAAGGATGCTCATCTGTTGTGGGGGGATTCTTTCAATCAAAGTCTCACATTCAGCCTGCTGTGGTAGCACAAGTTTCAACAAAAAGAACCACATCTGCTGCGCAGGAAGACTTACTAAGAGAGGATCCAATTCTCTTTGCTGTGGTAGCAGTAGTTACAATCCACAGACTCACATATGTTGTGCAGGAAGGCTTGCTATAAGAGGATCCAATTCAAGTTGCTGTGGTAGTAGCAGCTACAACTCCAGGAAGCACATCTGTTGTGGGGAAAGGCTTACTGTTAGAGGATCCTATACAGCCTGCTGTGATAGTAGTAGCTACAACCCAAGTACACACATTTGTTGTTTGGGCCTAGTATTGATCAGAGGCTCACATACAGCATGCTGTAGAACTGAGAGTTACAACCCAAGGACACACATCTGTTGTGATGGGAAGATTTCAAACAAAGGATCTTATTCAGACTGCTGTGGTAGTGAAGGTTACAACCCAAGGACACACATTTGTTGTGCTGGAAAGCTTACCATAAGCGGATCTCATTCGTCCTGCTGTGGTAAGAATAGCTATAACCCAAGAGTGCAAATTTGTTGTTGGGGACAGCTTTCAATGAAATGGTCTCATTCAGCCTGCTGTGGTAGCACAAGTTTCAACCCAAGGACTCACACGTGCACTGTAGGAAGGCTTGCTATTAGAGGATCCCATTCAGTTTGCTGTGGTAGAAGTAGCTGTAACCGAAGGGCCCACATAAGGAGATCTAATTCAGCTTGCTGTGGTAATAGTAAGTACAACCCAAGAACCCATATCTGCTGTGAGGATAGGCTTACTGCTAGAGGATCACATTCAGCCTGCTGTGGTAGAAATAGCTATAACCCTAATTCACACATCTGCTGTTCTTGGAACAAGGTTTCAATCAGAGGCTCTCATTCTTCATGCTGTAGGAATGAGAGTTACAACCCAGAGATGCACATCTGTTGTTCTGGAAAGCTCTCAATCAAAACTTCTGATTCAGTCTGCTGTGATAGTGAAAGCTACAATCCAAGTACTCACATCTGTTGTGGTGGAAAGCTTAGTATAAGAGGATTTCATTCAACCTGCTGTGGTGGTAGTAGCTACAACCCAATTACACACATTTGCTGTTGGGGAAAGCTTTCAATCAAAGGAATTCATTCGGTATGCTGTGGGAGTGAAAATTACAACTCAAGGACACACATATGTTGTGCTGGGCAGATTTCAAAAAGAGTATCTTATTCAACCTGCTGTGGTAATACAACTTTCGACCCAAGGAAGCGTACATGTTGCGGGGGAAGGCTTACTGATAGCAATTCATTCTGCTGTGGTAGCACTATTTATAGCCCGAGATCAACTGCACACATCTGTTGTGGGAACAAGCTTTCACTCAAAGGCTCACATACAAATTGCTGTGGGAATGAGAGTTACAACTCAGACACACACAGTTGTAAAGGAGGAAAGATTTTACACAAAGGCTCTCATGCAAACTGTGGTAGTGTAATCTACAGTGAAAGAACTCACATCTGTTGTGGTAACGAACTTTCAGTCAAGGGCCCTGATTCAGACTGCTGTGGTAGGGAAGTTTACAATCTGAGGACTCACATCTGCTATGGTGAAAAGTCAATATTATCAAGAGAATTGTTTTATTCCTCCTGTGGTGGCAGTAGCTATGACCCAAGTACACACATTTGTTGTTGGAGGAAGCTTTTTATCAAAGGCTCTCATTCCCAATGCTGTTATAATATAAGTTACAACACAATGACCCATGTCTGTTGTCAAGGAAAGGTGTTAATCAAAGGCTCTCATTCAGCCTGTTGTGGTAGCACGAGCTTTAACATAAGGACCCACATCTGCTGTGGGAGTAGGCTTGCTATAAGAAAATCTTATGAGCATTCAGCCTGCTGTGGTAGCAGTACCTATAATCCATTCAAACACATCTGTTGTCAAGGAAAGCTTTCAATCAAAGAGGTTCATGATGCAGCGTGCTGTAGGAGGAAGAGTTACAACCGAGGGACCCACATCTGTTGTGCGGGGAGTCTTTCGATGAAAGGCTTTCATTCAAAATGCTGTGGTAGCAGAGGCTACAACCCACTGACTCACATCTGTTGTAGGGGAAGGCTTGCTATTAGAGGATCCAATTCAGCTTGCTGTGGTAGAAAAAGCTACAACACAATGACCCACACATGCTGTGAAGAACGTTATGTTATAAGAGCAATATCTGGCTCATTTTGCTGCGGTAGAGAAAGCTACAACCCGTGGACTCACATCTGTTGTGCAGGGAAAATTTCTATAAGAGAATCCTATGCCGCTTGCTGTGGTAGCACAGGCTACAACCGGCACACCCACATCTGTTGTGCAGGGCGTCTTGCAATAAGAGGATCCAATTCATTTTGCTGTGGTAGAAAAAGCTACAACACACTAACCCACGTCTGTTGTGCAGGAAAAGTTGCTATAAAACGATCCAATTCTGAACAGTGTCCAAAGCAAATCTCAATTTTCTTCTCTTCTATACTCTAAGACTTCATCATTGAAGTAGTTATAATAATGAGTTGCAATGACATTGACATTTAATTGTCATTAATTATTATGATATTAAATATAGAAATTTCTTTTAGTGCATGCATTTATAAGTTTCCTATAAGTGCTTGCATGTAAATTGACATTGCTTGAATATGATACCGGTTCAATAGTAAATGGAGTAATCTACGATATATTTATCCCATGATGATGTCATACTTCAAAGGGACTGTCTGGGTAGTAAATCTGTTACTACCCAAAATTTTGGGTAGTAACAACTAAGCGCCTAGCCTCCTAACACTTGTGAATATGAGTAGAGCAACTAGGAAGCCTATGAAGTTGCAGGTGGATATTGTCACAATCCTGATATGGCAAGTAATAATTTTCACCCAATTACATTTAATTTAGCTGTAGCATGAGAATGACCCATGCTTATCATAGGTGGTTGAAGTAGCCTGCTCTTATGTAGTCTCGTGACATGGGGCTGGGAACGAGACTAACTCTTTTGGGATAAGCTAGTTACCATAATAGGATTTAGAGCATATTGCTTTTTAGTGACCTCACCCTCGGGCACTTCGCACCCTCGGATCTCGGTCAATAAAAGCAATACGCCCAAATTAAGCTTATTTGGTAACAATTACGTACTACACATTTTCATAGAGAATCAGGTATTACAGCTATCAGCCACTCATATTTACGTGGGAACCATCAGCCATAATAATTCCAGAAAAAAAATTATAATACTATTATAAAAACTAGAAATAATAATGGAACAAGCATGTGCACATTTTATGCCATTAAAGAATGTCACTGAGTTCACATCATGCAATTGTCACAATAACGACCAAATTTTGAAGGGCCGGAGATGCAAATGACACAGACAAGAATGATTGTCTTTTGGCCACTCTTCCGGGCTGCCTTTGCCACAGACCAAATAAAAATGACAGGAAAATTTAATGTTTTTTCAGCTTATCGTGTTGCATGCATGTGTGTAGATTTAACGTTGTCTGTTGTGTTATACACGAATAGTTATCTGTGCAAGCAATGTATAATTTGTGAGGAGCAATTTCCCAATTTGAAAAGTTATGCACCGAATGAACTTTTCAAATTTTGTGAGATATATTTTCACAAATTTGTGATCTTGAGCCTTACATGCAAGATCCATCATCATAGTTTGTCCTGCGGTCAAACGAGGAAACATTAATGATCCCTTGCATGACCTTCCATCATGATTGAACGATCATAAAATTTTATAAAAAGTGAATCAATATTACTGTAAATTCATGTACGATCAATATTATTGTACATGAAGGTATGTGTCAGATGTGTACATGTACATGGGTATATATGCATGTGTGTGTGTGTGTGTGTGTGTGTGTGTGTGTGTGTGTGTGTGTGTGTGTGTGTGTGTGTGTGTGTGCATGTGTGTGTGTGTGTGTGTGTGTGGATGGGTGGGTAGGTGGGTGGGTGGGTTTATGTATGTATGTGTGCATGCTTACATACATACACTCCCAATAATTATACTATACATATTAAATTTTATAATTATTATACTACATGTGCATTTTAATTATTACACTGTCAGGCGCATGCATGCTTGCTAAAATCACATCTTCAAATTCATACATAAGATGCTACTGATACTACTAAGTATGATAGTCTAAAAGTCGTGCGGGATTCAAGACATGCATACAATTATTAGTAGCATACTTCACCATGCGGATGCAATCATGGTAGATGCTATAAAGGTGTTACATGATTAAAAAACATTTGAAAATGCATGGTAAAAGGATGTATGATTGGCACAGGATCGTGCAAAAAGGCTTTATCAAAAAAGGATTCTCCTTATTTAACACTTTGAACAAGGGTAAGTTGCAAAACAGGTACAGGGCTAGGTTGTCAAAGGGCAAGACGGGCATAGGGCTAGACGAGCATAGGGCTAGACGAGCATAGGGCTACACATACATGAAGCTAGATGGGTATAGGGCTAAACAGAGTCTAGTTGGACTGAGTGCACGCTGTGCAAATTCCTACATCCCGCATATACTGCCCATGCATTATACGTATGTGCTGGGGGATGTAGGAAAAGTTTAAATAAGGCCATAGAACAAAGGTGTATAACTTCCAATTGGGCATTAACTTAAGTTTTCCTAACCAAGATGTATGTATCACAGTAGTAGTTTACTCCATTTCTGTGCAGCCATAGAATTGTCGTATCATGTGATGAAGATGGCTACCACCACGTGGAGTAGAACTAAAGAGCTTAGAAAATGTCGAGGAAGAACTCCACGACCATTGAATACGAGGACGCTAGACGGTAACCGGGAGATGGGACAGCACTTTGAACAAGGCAGGAATGTTGAAGACAGTGGTGGCAACTTAATTGGAGGCCCCGACACAAATTTGCACTGCTGCCACCTTGCTGTTTGAACAGTTTTGTTTTTCAAATGTTGCTCGTCTCTGGCCTTGCCAGGGAAGAAGTCTCATGAACCTCTGTCCTAGGCTTGGTTACCCTACTCGTTTTCTTTGCCTTGCCATGACCTTGCGTTGTAGGTCAATCCTGTGTCCAAGATTTCTTTTTTATCATGTCATTCCTTGATTTGAAGAATAATGGTACAAAACTCTATAGTGCAGCTAACCCTCTCGTCAAGTTTAGTAATACATTGAGTCAAGTAATGAAATATGCTTCAAGGAAACCCAAAAACTGAGCATCTAGCCTACACATCATGGAGAAGTTTAGGAATCTCTTTTGAGCTTCCTAGTTGTCATTATGAGGCAGCAGCTAGCCAGGAACGTCATCTTCGTGCGACTCAGTATCGAGACATTGATCGTTCTCCACACTGGAATGTCTGCGTAAATTCGCCTTTGTCGGGAGCGTTGCAATAGTAATGACACGTAGAAGAAGTTTCGCGTTCACCGAAACACAAGGTAGCGTACAACACGGTGATTTCTTCTTCGCTCCCATTTGTGCCTGTTGTTGCTTCTGATTCTTAAGACATCACAAGATAGTCTTGTTTTCTCAAACCGGAAGGCAAGAAACACCCATGCATAATTGTTTTTTGCGCTGTTATTCCTCCCCCATCATAGATCGCATCCCCCCAAGATGGGTATCATTCTTCGTGTTTCATCGCATACTATTGATTTTTGAAATAAAAAAATTGTGACCGTGGACTTTCAAATTATTCTGTTTCGTATCCAGCTATCTAGCCTTCAGCTGGTACAGGTGGGATTGACATTCTTTGTTGTCAAATTTGTCACCATGTTGTAAAAGCTGCAATATTATATTATGTCACTATGATTGATGTCATATTACTGCTCAATTGTGCATATTAGCATATCTATACAGTGTAACTTCTCTAAACCAATACCCTTGGGATCAAAGAAAAGGTTCAGTTAAGAGAGGTTTTCGGATTAAGGAGGTTTTAGATGTACAGCAATTATAGAGAGCAGGACTTGAAGACACATTCGGTTTAGAGAGGGTTTCGGATTACAGACATTTCAGTTTAGAGAGGTTTCACTGTATATATATATATAATATATGGATTTGCAAATGAATATTTTGTAGTGATTAGACCTTGACCTTAATTTCACACTCTATAGCTCATTTAAAAGTTTGCAAGCATGCATGCATGTACATGTGTGTGTGTGTATATTATGTATTTGTGTGTGTCTGTGTGTGTGTGTGTGTGTATGTGTGTGTGTGTGTGTTCGTGTGTGTGTGTTAATTTGTATGTGTGTGTCCCTAAAATACTTCATCCCAATTGTATGTTGCATGCTTATCTCGCTTGCTGGCAGTAAAGCCTCTATCATAAGGACCTCATTGGGACCACTGTAACTACATTGTGTTATAGAGGTTCCCTCATCTTGGAGGATTTAAATGTAGATCAGTCTCAATCATAATCTTTATTATCTCGCTCACAAATACAGTGATGTAAGAGGTATATTCAATGGCAGTAATATGCATTAGATAATTATAGTGCGTAAGTGACCTAACCATGACCATAGGGGTAACCATTGCATATAAGGTATTCAATTGTAATGATGTTGCTAGGGTATATTTGTGGTGCAATTGCACTCTCCTTTGCAACTGTTTTGCAATAGGACAAAGACAGGAAGTCTACCTGCGCATAGTAGTTTCATATTATGGAATGCTATTTAAAGCTCCACACCGCAAGCAACAGTTAGAATAATTGTAGACAGCATATACCACAGTGGTGGACAAAATCAAACTTGAGCTTTGGATAATTATATTTTGTGACTCGATTAGAAATTTAGATCACGTGAGTTGTTCCAAGGCTAGTATATCTATCATGCTGCATTCAGTGGTAATAGTGACCAGATATAAGCATCAAATTACCGTAGAGGTTGAAACTTTTGTGAGATTAAAGTTTCGCATATGAAGACTTTGTAAGTTTCTTTTTCATTTTAGGCTTACGAACCATGCAATTATATACCGTACACGTACAAACTTTCGGGATGAAACTTTCGCAGATTTTGTGGATGGGAAGCCGGGCCATGCGCGAAAATTTTAATCCAGCGAAATTTTTTGTGAAGTGTTTTTAATACAATGACCAAAATGGCTGTCAACAGACCAAAATCGTCGAGAAGCACGTCAACACTTTTGTTCATTAATTTTGTTTAGTGGCTTTCATCCGGCATAAGAGGGAGTTCCTATCAATTAAAGATTAAAAGAAGGCAGAACTGATTAAAGGGGTATCCGCAAAAATCAAAACCGCGAAAATTGTGAAAATCGTCTGGCCATCCACGGAAGTTTCCTCCCGCAAAAGTTTGTACGCGCACAGTACATCACTGTAAAGCCCTCAGCAATTAACTCCTGCTGCATGCATGGTGACTATATATAACACAAGATCCATTCACAAGATAGTTGCAAAGCTCTCTTCCCTCTCTTAACTGTTTCGAAAGACTCTTCATACAATGAACAGCCTAATCTATTGTGCAATATGGGCTATTGTTGGTTGAATGACAAACAATGAAGGACCTGAGTTTACCCCTGAGTTGGCATTATCAGTCATGTTCAGTATAACTTTTGTGAACGTCTTTTCATTTGCAAAAATCCTAATTCCGTAAAACTTTAACTGCATGTGCAAAAGTTCTAACTTCTACAGTAATATTCCTGTTATTTTGTAAAATTAATTGGTAATTTATTGAATCAATATCATTGATGATAATGAATACATTTGATATAATGTTAAATATAAAGAATATAATAATATGTATATATCTCATGTTTCATCTGCATTCAGATACCAATTCAGAATGAAGATTTCACCTGTGAGTATCTTCTTCCTTGTGATCTACATCACCTCATATGAATTTGGTGGAGCAGGTAAATATAAGGATGCATTGCATGGCTGCATGCAGTTATAGCCCTATTGAAATAAGTATTTATTATTAGCTAAACACATACACATATTGCTAGGAAATTTCATGTGTCTATGCTTGAAGCTGAATCCGAGGGCTCCTATGTCAAGTTACATACCTTGAGCTTATATGCACAGTAGGAACCCTCTTAACACAAAATTAAAACTCACAGGACTGATAAAAAATTTTCCTTTTATCAAAATTTCTTGTTGTGGACAATGGCAACTTAAAGATTTTTATAAGCAAGTGCACCGTAATATATTAATTGTGTGTATGTATGATATATATATATATATATATATATATATATATATATATATATATATATATATATATATATATATATATATATATATATATATATATACAATACATAACACAATAAACTGGCTATCAGTTAGATTGAGTCACTTGATACTCACTTGATAGTCTTGGCTCGAAGGTCCCCACAATTGAGATGGCGTTACCTCGCTGGATTGACACAGACAACCTTTGCAACAGATGCTGGAATGCATCAGGTTCTCCATTTCTGTCTCTTACTCTCTGAGCTAGCTCTCCCATGAATTGCAAGGACTCCTTTCCAAAGACCCCAGACATCTCTACTGAGACAGGCATGAACAAGTGGGTTGACTGCAAGTGAGTGTACTGCGCTGATTTTCGGTTTTCCGCCATTTCAGCAACAGTACCTGCTCTGCTAGCAGTAAGGCTCACATAGGAGGTGGCGTAGGTCTCTGAGCAGGTTGCATCCCAGACCAAGCTAGGGATGCCCAGTCTTCCATGGGAGCATGGTAACCCCATCTGGGCACTTCCCATCACTGCGGACCAGGGAGTGCGGCTCCTTTTGGCAGGGTATGCCTGCTGCAGTTAGGCTTCTACAGATGACATCATTCATTGCATTGTAGCGAACATGTCGCCCTCCACTCTTGTGGCAGCTCAGGGCGTGAGAACAGCAGTCTCATCCACTGGAACACCACATAATATTGGATACAAGGGTGAGGATGACACAAGGGCGTACCCAAACGTTGGCTCACTGCTATGGAGATGAGGACATCATCCATGCGGAGACCCAGCGAAGATACAGGAAGGGCATTCAACCATGCTCCTGATTCTTGGCAGGAGGCTGCCAGCAATCTGGCTCTTGAGGCTGGGTCCTGGACATTCTCAATGAGATGATGGAGTCTGGCACTAATCCGAGGAGAATCCCATGCCTTTTGATGGCAATCGTCAGGGCTCTGAGGTGGTGAGACTGCAACATGTGTATTCCACAGGGCCGTGCTCCAGCGGATTCTGGAGAAGGTACACATGAATGGAGGCGAGTAGGCAGGATGTCTTTGGAAAGGGCAGCACATCCAGCAGCAGAGGCCAAAAAGGCAGAAGGTGCAAGCTGGACTATACACTATACGCATACCCAATCCACCCTCAGACACCAGGAGAGAGGCCTGGAGCCAAGCAGATTCACTCACCAGGTTGACATTGAGAACCTCACTAGTGATATAGAGTGCAGGATGTTGTCGAATTCCATCAACTTGTGGGACCTGAAGCATGGGAGGTCCTAAGTAAGAACAGGATCTTAGGGATGCATGGAGAAGGCATGATGGAGGAGTAAAAGAGCGTCATGCCTCTTAAAAGCTGGTAGTCTGTCACCCATGATCTTCAAGTCACAGCACTTGCATGCATGAAAGGGCCGAGTTCACCGAAATGTCACTGCCAATGGATGCACCAAGGAAAACAGCCTCATCAACCTGGACAGGAATGTGTTCAGGGGCTGACAATATATATATATATATATATATATATATATATATATATATATATATATATATTATATGTATATATATATATATATATATATATATATATATATATATATATATATATATATATATATATATATATATGTATGTATATATTATAATTATAATATTATATATATATATATATATATATATATATATATATATATATATATATATATATATATATATATATATATATATATATATATATTATAATTATAGCTGGATGTACATGTACATGTGTTATATATGTGTGTGCAGACAAAGTTTCAGGTATAGGCATAACAATATATATGCTTGTATTGGTTGGTTGATCATGATCTGCTGCGTCACATGATAAAATAATATTATAATATTATAATAGCTATGTGATGGTTACTGCATTGCACATTATCTTCTACATACACAGTTGCAGCTGCTTGCGGTACAAGAAGCTACAACCCATATTTTTACGTTTGCTGCGACGGAGTCATTCGTTCCAAGGGATCCAGTACAGCTTGCTGTGGAACGAGGAACTACAATCCAAGCTTTTACGTTTGCTGCGACAGAGTCATTCGCTCCAAGGGATCCAGTACAGCTTGCTGTGGAAACAGGAACTACAATCCATGGTTTTATGTTTGCTGCGGCGGAGTCATTCGTTCCAAGGGATCCAGTACAGCTTGCTGTGGAAACAGGAACTACAATCCTAGCTTTTATGTTTGCTGCGATGGAGTCATTCGTTCCAAGGGATCCAGTACAGCTTGCTGTGGAAAGAGGAACTACAATCCAAGCTTTTACGTTTGCTGCGACGGAGTCATTCGTTCCAAGGGATCCAGTACAGCTTGCTGTGGAACGAGGAACTACAATCCAAGCTTTTACGTTTGCTGCGACAGAGTCATTCGCTCCAAGGGATCCAGTACAGCTTGCTGTGGAAAGAGGAACTACAACCCAAGATTTTATTCTTGTTGCAATGGAGTCATCTGTTGAATAAAATCACAATAATACTTGCCATTATTATCATTTAATTCATAGAGAACAAGATACTAAAGATAAAATGCAGTATGTAGCTATAATAATTATTATAGTATGTGCTTTAAATTAAGTGTTCAATTGATCTGAATTCTATATCATAATGTGACAAACTGTTACGGTTAATTAAAATATACGCCTCCACATAATGCTTATTATGCCCGTGCAGCCAAAATTCACCGTGTTACAATGTCTTGGTTATAGGAATCAAGCTGTGGATTATATTTAATTTATAAGAAGAATCTGATATTATGATTACATGCAGGGAGCGGGTATATAGTTCGATAATTGAAGTCCCACTGCACGTGGCACTGCATACATTACTAACATTTAGTAAAAAAATCTAAATACATGCATTTGTGCACAGTGTACATACATTGAAAGTTATACTATAATTATAACTAGTATAATGGTACAATGCAACCGGAGATGCAAGCCATAAATATTAATAGACAATTTCCATTACCACTCAAGGAAGTGTATATACAGATTACATGCAGCAGGTTTGTTTAACAACTGTACAGGACTAGTTCGAACATGACATATAGCACTTCAGATTCTACAATATACCACATGTGTACTTAAATACAACTATAATATTATATAATTAGCAAATACAACTTTTA
Source organism: Halisarca cf. caerulea (assembly GCA_963170055.1). Taxonomy (NCBI): domain Eukaryota; kingdom Metazoa; phylum Porifera; class Demospongiae; order Chondrillida; family Halisarcidae; genus Halisarca; species Halisarca cf. caerulea. Next base: position 77,188 of record CAUJGJ010000345.1, read on the forward strand.
AAGATACTGAATTGACACACACAGAGATAGGGTGGAGTCCAAGAACAATAATTAAAGTAATATGCGTACAGATCAGTGACCATGCACATACATGCAGTGAGTTAGATGTATTTATTATTATATGAATTCACATGCAAAATAAGTTGATTTTAAAACTCACACATGCATGCACATGCATGCACACACATACACACACACGTATACATACACACACACGACAACACCACACACACACACACACACACACACACACACACATACACATGCACACATGCACACACACACACACACACACACACACACGCATACATACACATACACCGCGGCACGACAACACCAGACACACACACACACACACACACACACACACACACACACACACACACACACACACACACACACATGCACAAACACACATACACACACAAACACACACACACACATACACACACACACACACACACACACACACACACACATGCGCACACACACAATAATGAGAGCCATGCAAGATCTTGACATCTACAGTAAACACTAACTTAAATTCTATAGTGTATAACGGTTACCATGTTGATACGACTTTAAAGCCAATGCATTACAATGTAATATAATAGTTACTGTAGTATTGCATGTATATGAATGGCTATTATATTTATTTTCATTTAAATAAACAGTATTATTATTAAATCAGTATACATTAGGCAACTATAAACTGAGTCTCTAGTAATTTGATCTGTAGGTTATGAGGCTAATTGGCTGCAGGGTCATTCATGAGGACACAGGACAATGATGTGATAAATTGTGTAGTGATCTTATGTGCCATGCAGTGTAGGAACGTATATTGATATGAAGCTAATTTGCCAGGTTGTTCTGCAGGGTTATTCATGAGGATACAGGACAATGATGTGATTCAATCCATGTGTGTTGTGCATGATCTTAGTAATTATTCACAATGTGCCAGTGAAGACATCTTTAAAGGGGTCAAGGATTGCAAGAGCTCAGAATGCATGTGTACACATTTCAAAGAATGACATATTGCAGCGTTCTTAAAATAATGATATTATAATAGTTTATGACATTGACATTTATTTAGACATAGACATTTATTAGGGTAAAGTGGGGTAATTTGACACACTGGAGTACTTCAGGGTGAAGAGTTACTTAGCTTCTAGATCTGCTATGGTTAGGCTGTCTCGTCACATACTTCCTGCAGCAGTATAACTGCTGAACTCCAAACTCATGAAGACAGCACTGACAAGAAAATTAATAATGTACCCAGATTGTAGTTCACACTGTTTCTGATCCCCCGTACCAAATTACCCCATGTCCCAAATTATATACCCTATTTTACTATACATTATCCTGTATTGATGCACATGCATGCAATGTTGCACTTATATATGCAACACCATCTATTGTATAATGATGGGTACACAAAACCTCTAAATTTAATATTATACTCTTAATAATAATAATTGTTAAAGCAATTGATAAATTCTGTACAGAAGTGACAGTGTAGTGCACATACTGGAGATTCTAAGAGTGGATCAAGGCATTTAGCATTGCAAAAGACAATAGCTGTAGGATGACACTGTACATAGTTGATAGGTTGATTACACATTCATGAACTCCATGAATAGGATGTGGTTTAAAGTGCACGTGGGAATGAAGAAGTGAATTTACCAGTCTTGAATGGCAAGATTGTGCATAAACATACATAAATCTATAGCTACAGGTGTTCTAATTGCAAATGGTACTTGACAATAAAATTTATTATTACGGTATATATACACCAAGATTTTCACAGGATAAAACTTTTGTGGATGTTAAATTTCAACAATTTCACATTGTCATATTAAATTTTGCAGACAGCCATTGCATAATATATTTAGAGCCTGATCAAAAATTGCATAGGAGTAAACCATCACAAATGGCTTCCAATCTGCTGAAACTGTGAGTTTAAGTGCAAGAAAGTTAAAATGCATACATATATACTGCATGGTACCTTTAAGTTGCATGTTGAATGGCTTCTACAATTCTCACCAAGCAGAGGACAATTACCTACAGACATTGAGTGCATCAATACATAATTTTCTGAGTTCTAGCTGTACCCGGTGACGTAGTTAAACCGGTTAAAGGAAATTCAATATTATACAGAATTCATCCAATGCCATAATAATTGTCTGCTCACACCTTTAATACCTGAATAACATGGAAATACAGGACCACACCATGTAGAGGTCTTAGACAGGAAGTATTCATTGACAAGTAACAAATTATAATTAAAAGTAAATCAAAACAAAACTGTAAAGTCTCGAGTTCATCATGCACACTTTGACATGCATGCAAGCAAACTACCCCAGCCATGAACTATCAGTATGTAAATAATATATAATTTTTTTATATATTATGAAATTGTTTGAATCCCAGAACAATTAATAATTTAAAGAGATCTGGTTGAATTTGTATTAAATGTCCAGTCTGCATGTACTTGATTATCATTCCTATTCTATCCTGCAATAAAAAAGCAACAAGAAAATCGGAGTGGAGTTAAAAATTTGCGGAGGCCACTGGCCAAAATTCAAAGCTACAAGCATCAGTACCTATTAACGCTTAGGGGCCAGGAGTACTAGTGCTGCCAGGCTTGTGCCTTCTGCCCTTTTGGCTTCTTCTGATCCATCAAGAAGATGTAACAGTTAAGAATCAGGAAGAAATATTATCATCCCTTGGAATATTCTTTGCTCGCTTTCTTCAAACTTCAGTGTTATTTCTTCAGCTGTTACTGAATAAAATGCACAATTCTGGCCTGTTTATTATTCCACATCCACACACACACACACACACACACACACACATGCTTAATTGAACCATGTCTTTTTCACTCGGCGCGGCAGAACTTTTATATATTATTAAGTTTCAACTTATTATAAGGCTAGCTTTGAAAGTGTTAGCAATCAAATTCTTTCCAAAAATGATAGAAAGAGAGGGAGATTCTATAATGCATATATAGTACGTGAACTATAGTCTTGCAGCTTGAATGTTGTTCTATAATTATACAAAATAATTTTGATTATAACTGCATGCTCAAATTTCGTATAATATTATGCAGGTTTTCACAAATTTGTGATTTTCAGTTTTCACAAATTAATGATTGAACAATTTGGGCTCAATCACAAATTTGTTGTTTGTGGTTGTATGTTTTGGGTGAAAAACATCATTTTTTTCGTTTTTTTGCACTTTGCAATTTATAATTTATTTACAAATACTATAAAGTGCAATTAATAATAGAATGCTCATTAACACTAATTGTATATATTGTTACAGTAGTTGCTGAGGGGATATTCGGAATCCATTCAAAGTGCATAAAATAGCCCAGAATAACTGCGTATGAGCTTAGATGCGCATACCTTTTTGTTTACAGATCTGATTGGTAAAATATATACCATAAGTGAAAACTGACTTTCAATATAACTATAATACTTTGTCATGTACTCTCAGCACCACTGAGCTGGAGTGCTACAGTACAATAGTAGTGTGACTAAGTGTATGCTGTATAACAGTGTCCAGCACTCAATTGTACAATCAAGCAGGTTTCGTCAAAGTGATATTAGCCAGCATAGGACCTTTTGGTCTGAGCATAGGACCAATCATGACCCCAGGAGGAACCTCCAAACATAAAAAATTCAAGATGAAGAGGAAAAGTCTATAACTAAATTAATACTGTAACAGTAACAGTAAAATGCTGGTACATTTACAACTGTTCCTTGGTCTAGTTAAGGGCAACATGTGCACGGACGCAAGTACTCAAACACATACAAGATCAGTTTTATCTCTGAGTCAATGAACGTTATAAAGTTTCTGGAATCTTGGAGTAGTTCTCAGAATCGCATACCACATCCTCAATTCAGCAAACACAATGCACAAATATATAAAATTGTACTTATATACATCCTAAAATTGTAAGAAGTATGAGTAACATGTCTAGCACCTATAGAGGTTCATGAACATATTTGACACTGGACTATGTATGCTGTAAACTTCAGAATACAGGCAGGGTTTTGCACCTTGCTAGGCGAACAGAATACACAATGATGAAATAGCTCCGTATCATGATACAAAAATTAAAACCTTGCGAAGCATTAGGTACATGCGTACAGTTCAGCCAATTAAATATCCAAAAATAAAATTTGGTATGTTCTTTTACTAATCCACTAAACTATTCTTTCTGCATATACAGTGCATTTTGTATAGTTATACACAATGTCATGCAATTATCAGCAACAATGGAACAAAAAATGCATACTTGCATGCACGTACACACACATACACACGCACACACACACACACACACACACACACACACACACGTGCACGCCCATACACCCATTCACCCACAGACGCACCCACATCAACCACATCAACCCACTGTGACCCCCTCACACCACACACACACACACATGCAAACACACCCACCCACCCCCCACACGTACCACACACACACACACACACACACACACACACACACACACACACACGCACACACACAATCACACACATACACACACACACTTACGAAAACGAAAACAATTAACAAACACATGCACATGCACACAAGCAAAATATTATACACTCATGTACGGACATACACAAAAACACAAGTATAAAAAAACTGTATAGCCTCCAAGATATGGACTGGCTAATAAACTTTCACTTTTCACACTACCTTAGTATCCGGAGACAGATTAATGTGAAACCTTCTAACAATCTCAACAAGGGCCATTTTAGCCTCCATCAGAGCAAACCTCATTCCAACACAGTTTCTAGGTCCAAGACCAAATGGAAGGTAAGCACAAGGATGACGTTTGGCCTTCTCCTCTGGTGAGAACCTGAGGAGAAGGCCAAACGCACTGGAATGTTTGGAGAAATTCAAGAGGGGCTGTCTGTCTGGAAGCTTGGGAGAGTGCATAATATTATCTTATTTCATTGGTAAATTCAGGGTTCCGCAGTACACAGCACTGACAAAAGTAGTCTATGTCTCAATTACAATAACAATTGAATCTATCTCAGAGTCTAATGTGTCGTCACAATTGTGGTGACTACACAATAGAGAAATAGACAGATAACTAGGGATCATCATACTTTGTCCTGAACTAGGGTAAATTTTGAAGTAATTTTGGCATATGACGAAAATATACAGTGACGAACAATTAGGGAATGTATGGTAATACAGTAAAGCTAATCCATGTATAATTTTATGCGTAGTAAAAACAGAGCTAGGGAAAGAACTATTTATACAAGTACGCATGTATGTACATATGTTGACGCTACCCTTCACCCATAATCACAGTTGGTGTCATGTACACAAACACACTAAAGGAATCCAGAAAGTCTAGAACCTATTTGTGTCACTGCGTCAGCTATGCACTACGTATATACTACGTATGTACTATGTATGTACTATGTATCTATGTATGTACTACGTATGCACTATGTATGTACTATGTATGTACTACGTATGTACTACGCATGTACTATGTATGTACTACGCATGTACTATGTATGTACTATGTATGTACTACGTATGTACTACGCATGTACTATGTATGTACTACGCATGTACTATGTATGTACTATGTATGTACTACGTATGTACTACGAATATTCTGCTGTACCACATGACACTGATTAAGCTATAAATTGTCATTTTCGGCATACGTACTTGCATGCATGCAAATAATATAGCCACTGACATTGGACAGGAGTGAGGACACAGTGTTGAGGTATACACAAAGATGCCTGACATCACTTTACAGAAGCTTGCATGGTATAAATACATACAGCTGTACGTAACAGAAAGTTGAATATACCTTTACGTTAGCAAATTAACTGTCACATGAGCAGATTCTGAGGTACTGGTACACACAACATGTACATGTATATAGAGGTGTATATAAGGAACAACAGCATAAAAATTGATTACAAGGATTACAATAACAATTAAAAAACCAATGATTAACTGACCATCTTCATCTTGCATCCACTGAATGCCGGTGTCAGGACATGCCTTCTTCTTCTCCAAGATTCACTTCTTGAAGAAAACAACCCAGTCACAAGTTCATTGTCTACACGCACACTGGTAAATCCTGGAACTGTCTAAGTACCCAAAGATAATGGAAATAAAGGGACACTCCAGTGTGTGTGCGCGTATGTGTA
>CAUJGJ010000345.1:90900-126400 GCA_963170055.1 Halisarca cf. caerulea
ATATGATTATAATAAGGATAATCATAATGATATATATATATATATATATATATATCATTCATATATATAATATTATTATTATTAATATAGGTCATATTAGGCCAAAATGGCCCTTTGACCCAAAAGCTGCTGCACCTTCCCATGCAAGCAGTACAGGTGGAAACCCAAAAGACCAGAGTGTCATCAAAAAGCTACTAAATGAACTCAAACTTCACAGTGAAATATAATGCATGAAAATCAAAGCGTATGCATGTCTTGTGAGGCCATCATAAAACACGAATATAGACTGTACTACAGTGACTGACAGTAAAAAGCCTAAAAAGTAAAATTTAAACAACAACAAGAACAAGGGCCGCAGAACCCTACATGTCTGCAGGAGCACCTTCACGGAGAACAATCAAAACCAAGTATATGAAATACATTTTAAGACCCGACACTGTTGGTGGCTGCATGACTATGGAAAAGTGTGCACTGGCCTATGCACGAAATTATTGTATAGATAATATATTAAACTATAGCATCTAGACATCAAAGCAGGGAAAAATTGGTGATTTTACTGACACATTTTGGCTTGCAATGCCATAAATTAAAAAGCAAACATGTAACACCATGCATAGTTGGCTTAGAGCCTGCGTGACAGGGAGCGATCTCTGTAGGCCATAGCTGCTTGCATAAATTTTGCTACCACAAATGAGACAGGCTTGTTTTGTTCTCTGATCAAGCTTCGATCATATATATGTATCATATATATATATATATATATATATATGATATATTTTATATATATTCATATGTATATATATCATATCATGCAAGAGCGTTAGTCCCTTTCTTTTCCCGAGTGAGCCTACAGTACATCGTACGGAGTGAAATCTGCCAATTGTGATCTCTTCGCGATCGAATCATCCAGCACCTCATATTGTCTCCGCGGCAAAAGTCCAAGTTACTGTTTACTTTTTACAAGTGAAACAAGGTAGGATGAGGCAGTTTTACACACCTAAAGCTTTTTTGAAGATTTAACAAAACAAAAAGTGAAGGATCTCGAGTATATGGGGTCATATACTCCCTGTGACCCCGCGACCAGGGTGGTTATGCCGTATATACTCCCTGTGCGAAATATGGGATTGCATAATCATCAGTGTATATATATATATATATATAATATACAGATGGTTATAAAAGGTAAATATATCTATGCAAGAAATCTAAAACTACCTTTTATGGGGTGGATCAAACACTGTCTACACCATAGCTGTAGTTGTTGTTACATACAAGGAACTTAAGCGTATAGCTACACATACAGCTGGGGTATACTGGATCACTGGTCTATGGCTTCCTCAATCAGCAAGACTTGTCATGATTGCGCAATTGGGCTATAGTATGACACAATATTGCCCAAAACATGCATGGCGAATTTGGTAAAAAGAATAGTCTCGCGTAGCCAGCCCCATGCTCGCCTTCCTTTTTCGGGGACTGACATCACTGGGACGTCAGTCTCCGAAAAGGAAGGCGAGCATGGGGCTGGCTACGCAAGACTATAAAAAGAAGTAGATCGACCTGAAGGCTAGGTTTGGCATGGTAAAAGGGTTATTTACTGGTGATTTTTGTATCAATGGTACTTACGAACCTAAAGACAGAGTGATTCTGAAGATACTATATTCAATCTTGAATTTCAATTATTAGCCCACCAATCTTTTTAACCTTAGCAACTTAGGAGGGGGCACAGGCCCCCTGAGCCCCCTCCTTGGATCCGCCCCTGTAATATATAATTATACACATTGTTACGAACCTTACAGACACTTCCAGTGAAAGTAAAACAATAATATAGGGGCCGTGGCCTTGTGGCGGCCCAAAAGTGATCCCCAATAACATTTAAAACAAGGGCTAGTTGTGAACAGGTACAACAGGGGAGGTGGCAAAGGAAAAGACGAGAATCGGGCTATAGGTACAGTAGGCTAGACAGGTATATAAGTAGACAGAGTTTACTTGGACTTGTTGCACACTGCAAATTCCTACGTTCCCCATGTGGAGCACATTATATGTATGTGTGCTGGGAAATGATTATAAGCCCCCTCATTCTATATAGGACCCCCAGGAATCTAAAATTTTAAAATTTTAGACCCCCCAACGTGAGATTAGGCCCCCTTAAGAAAGTGTTAGCAGAATCTGATGTGTAATGTTTTTATAAATAGCCATTTCTTTTGCCTCACAGGCTTTGAAAGGAATGGCCTCATCTCTCCTTTGTATGTTAAAGCAGTTAATGAGATGTTACATCATGCATTGCTGGCTGGTGGTATTTACAAACTTTTAACACTCTTAAAAGATGAATTTTTGCTTGATATACACAAACTATAGTTTCCAAGCCAAGTTTGGTTTGCTCATAGTATCTATGGTTTAATTGCGGTATAGTACTCTACATGCAGGATCATGCCCTGATATTAATATAAAGAAGACTTTCTTAATATGATAATGAGTGCCTTAAAGTTTATCTTAATGAAGTTTGACTGTAACCATTAATGCAATAATATCATAGTAATTCTCTCATGTACGTGAATCCATGTAGGATGTTTCCACTAAAATAACGAAAAAAACAGCCAAACGGCCAATGCAAACAATCAATAGTCTGTTTCTGTGTGCTAAAAGTGAACATCAGTAATGAATTTACAATCAAACTATTACTTTAAATCAATCGATTGCATGAAAATTGCCTCTAGCTCATGCAGTGTATACCTCTCCTATGACTTTAATCAAGTAAGGGTAATGATAGAAATATATAGGTTGGAATCTACTTGCGTCAATTTTGTAGGAGGGGGAGGGGGGCTAATTTCATGAGCAGGGACCCGGAATTTTAACATTATGCACCCCTTGGGGGCCTAGAATTTTAACATTCTAGACCTGGGGGCTCAAAATCTAAAAGTACACCTGGGGGGGCTGGCTGGAATAAGGGAAATTAGCGCTGCTACTATCAGGACCACTAGTAGGGGGCACTGGATTTCCAGGTGGTTGTTCAGGCTTTAAATTGCCACTGCAACTGTTATCTATGATACTGGAAGTAGCAGTAACTGTAAAGTTGCTGTTTCTTGGGTTTTCTTGCCAATGGGCTCTTCTTCGAAAAGAGGTGAGTTTTTCGCTTGTTTAATTCGGTCTGTTGTCGCCAAACGGAAGGGAGAATTATAGTTTTTTTCATCAGAACTAGCGTCGGAATTGTCCCAATCAGGTTTGTATAAGAGGTTTGCAATGTCTTTCGCTCTTGTTTCTCTGTCCATGTCAAAGGAAAACAAGCAAGGGTTACCACCTTTTGCGTCCTATAGAATAGATATTAGGAGATTCTGGAGGGCTTGTGTGTGAAAGTATGAGGTGTTCTGTCTCTCAGGCTCGACGAGAAATATACCTTTGTAAAGTTCAAAGTTACAGTCGATCGGGAAACTATTCATTTTAGTTATGCAGAATTAAAAAAATACTAAATAAAAATGATAAATAAATAAAAAACAAGGGACAACGTAGAGAGGAATGGGTTCAGTTGGGCAGCATTGCTTGCAGCAGTACTTGGTCCTCTTTCGGTTGGCCTTTGAGGAGCATGCAGTAGCGGCAGTTCAGAATGCCTTGGAGGACATCTGGGAAGTGCCATTCGCAGAATCGCAAGGATCGAAGGAGATGCACTTACTCTATCCACCAAAGATCGGGACGTTCTCTTCCTAAAAGGTTCGATACGAAACTCATTCTGAGATCGACGTGCATAGTGTGGTGACTCCGTTTCCATAACATTAGCATTTACTACTCAGACGTCTATAGATTCTAAGAATTCAAAGTAGTAATAAAGGCGGTGCCACCACTTCTTATAATATTTAATTATATATGCTTTGCGGGAGTAAAAAATGGTAATTCGGCCAGATGCAAATTTGGCCACCCGACACTTCATACCAGTAAAGGGTATATATATATTGAAACCCCAGGCGGTTTTGTTGTACCTTTCAGGAATAGTAGCAATTCCCCTCCTGTGGCCAAATTAATGATTATTTGGCCACGTGTATGAAAAATTTAGCTGCACTTGTTTTAATTCTCAGTCAATTCAATTCAGAAGACTCTGAAACATTCACAGCAAATCACCATACATGTTCCCTAATTTGCTATAAGATTTCAGCTCCAAATGTTCAGGCACGTTAGGTTAGAACATACAATAAACTTGAAATCTGGCCTTATATATGCAAACGCATATGCATACTCAGAGTGGAGAGTGAATTGACTGCACAGGGTGGAGAGTGATTTGACCGCGCATGTAGGTGGTAGCCTAGAACTATAGACACTATGCCACTGAGAACATTTTGCACTATTGTGAATAATCTCTTACATGTGTGTTGCAATAATTTGAGGACCATGGTGTCGAAGGAGAACAAGCAAGGCTTACCGCCTTTTGCGTCCTATCATAGATATTATGAGATTTTGGAGGGCTTGTGTGTGAAAGAAAGTATGAGTTGTTCTGACTCTCGGGTTCAACGAGAAATATACCTTCGCAATTAATTAAAGTTCAAAGTTACAAGCGATCAGGAAACTATTTATTTTAGTTATGCAGAAATTCAAGCTTACCCATAACGGTAGTCAATGGCAAAGTAAGAATCGAGCCAAAGAACAGTTATTATAATATTACTTGTTTGAAATAAGCCTTTAAAAACAAGCCACTATAATATATTGGCTTGTCCACCATAACAATCACCTAACTTGACATGTTATTCCACAAAGGTTGCAGTCACGCATGAGCTACTACAATGGCTCATCCGCGATAAAATGATAATGTGTTTGCAAAATTAATGATCACTTTTCATTTGATGTTTCAAATGAATTGCACTTGTACATTTTGGCCTACTTAAACATCCAAATTGACATAAACAATGCATTTAGAAACAGAGTCACCACGAACACAATGTTATACATGATGAGCATGCAATAAATTTTATATATATCGAATTTGCCAACAATTTTGTTGTCAGTTCTAAAGAAAGACAACTCCTACTTCAAGTAGTCCATTATCGTGGGAAACTTTCATTATGGCCAACATTTTGGACATTGATCATGAATTAAGAATTGCAAGCGGATAGCTGTTGCATTGTGTTGTGCCGTATTCAAACTGTATATATATGGATAGCTATAATATAAAATTGTTTCACCCACAAAAGGAAGTCGATTGAGTTTTTACAAACAAAATAACAGTACAGAGCGACAGGATTAGATATATAACCTCAATAGCATCCATTACCATGGTAAGGGTACGATTGTACAAAGATTTTTAATTGTACTAAAGATGGACGTCTAACTTTTTTGTGTAATTTACATAAAACATGTAGTACAACAAAATAATAGGAAATAGGGAATTGTGAAATAACAGCTGTTGCACGAACATAGAGAACAAGGAGCACAACAGAGACCCTACAGGATTACCCAAAAACACTTTAAAACAAGCTAGGGTAAGTATGTTGTAAAAGACGTAAATGCAGCGCTAGATGGGCAAAGTGCAACACACACACACACACACACATGCACACACACACACACACACACATACACACACAAAAAAACACACACACACAAGCACACACACACAAACACACACACACAAACACACACACACACACATGTGCACACACACATACACACACAAACACACACACACACACACACACACACACACATACACACACACACACACACACACACATGCACACACACACACACACACACACACACACACACATGTGCACATGCACACACACACACACACACACACACACACACGTGCACACACACACACACACACACACACACACACACACACACACACACACACACACACACACACACACACATGCACACACACACACACACACACACGTGCACACACACACACACACACACACACACACACACACACACACACACACACACACACATACACACACACACACACACACACACACACACACACACACACACACACACACACACACACACATGCACACACACACACAAACACACACACACGCACACACACATGCACATCATACATTAGCCCCCTATGTAAAATATTATATATACCTCCAAATTTCCCATTTAAATATTTTGCACAGTGCAAATGAGTTACAGAATACATAGTACAAAATGTCACTTTGACAACAAATGACATCTTCACAAAATGGAGGCCAATCACAATCAGATAGTGCTTAGTGATAACAGAGCAACAAAACAGGAAAAAGGTGCCTAGTGGGACTAAATATGGTTATATACTTCTTTAGAACACTTCTAGACCTATTTTGGATGAATTGGTGATTCTTAAGAGGGGCTCGTCCGAAACAAACAAACCCTCCTGACTACGGGCCTGCTTTATGTACAGAAGTGAAATGTAAAGATTATTGCATGTACATGGGAAAATAGAGTGGATCAAGGCACAGTGCGATACGGGAGGCATATAAAAGCTAGGACGACATTGTACAATGGTGATAAAGAATTGTATAGATCAACATGCAGTCACAAGCTAGGTAAGCAGATCCCTATATATAGCTCGGTAGGAATGCACCCCTTCAACAGCTAAAAGTATGACTAACTCTAAATCTCCTAACTGCATGTGCATTTCAACGGCAGTCTTGATCACTTTATCAAAGATATTATAGAACCACAGAAAGCTTGCAATGTTTACGCAGGTTGAGTGATCATTGATGGGAATGGCAGTTAACGCTAACCATGCATGCAGGGAAAATTCCAACTAAATTCTTGTCTTCTACAGGGTCATTTAATTCACAAGGACACAGGACAATATTATGACAGTGAAGGAAGCTATAAGGGGTCAAGGATTGCATGAATTCCGAATGCATGTGTACACATTTCAGAACACATCATAATGTGATGTTCTTAGTATGCACATACATACAGTTTTAATTTTATCAGGGTAAAACAAGGTAATTTGGTACACCAGGGTAATTCAAAACAGGACCTTTACTTCTGCTATCGTCTTATAAGCTGTCTAACCATATTTGCTACTGTTGAACTCTCAATTCATGCATGGATACAGCAGTGTTTCTGATCCCTGGCTGCCCGAATTGCCCTATGTCCCAAATTACCCCGCTTTACCTTATACAGTATTGATGCAGATGAATATGTATAATTTGCAATGTGTCACATACATCTATTGCATGATGGGTACACAAATGTAACCTATAAATTTATTATACTCTTGTCCAAGCATGTTGATTAATCATGTGCAGAAGTGAAAATTGCCAAATTAATTTGTAGGTTTGATTAGGTTTGAAATAATTTGCCAAAGTGCCAAATTATTACAAATTCTAAAATCAAAACAAACATTAATAGTCTTGAGATCATACACATTTAGACATATACTAGCAAAACTACCCTAGCCCTGGACTAGATGTTATGTACATACTGTATATATATGTATAATTTGCAATGTGTCACATACATCTGTTGCATGATGGGTACACAAATGTAACCTATAAATATATTATACTCTTATCCAAGCATGTTGATTAATCATGTGCAGAAGTGAAATACAAAGTGCAGTCCATGTACTAGATGTGTGTGGATCAAGGCTTCTTGCATTACAATTAAGAGACATAGCGGCTACAGGGCGACAAACTTGATTAGTAAAAGTAAACTATGCAAACGCACATTCAAGAAGCTCCATGAATGGGATATGGATTAAAAGCAATCAGGAAGTAAGTGAATTTGTAGTCTAGTAAATTCAGAATCTTAAGGAATGTGCATGGATAGATCAAGCTACTGTAACAGCTGTTCTCATTGCAAATGGTTCTTGCATGCATGACAATTTATTATTACCGTAGATGCGGATTATTTTACGGGCTTAAAATTTTGCTAATACTGCATACTGAAGAACATTTGTAATCTAATTTTTGAGGTTGACACTGTACACATACAATACCTACACAGACAATGGCAGCAAATGACTCCTAAATTTTTTCGATTTTAGCCTAACCTGCTTATTAGCAAAAATATCATCCTAGCAAAAAATCAGCATCTACGTTATATAAAACGGTATACAAAGTATTTTTTGCGGAGTGAAACATTTGGGGATACTGAATTTTGGCAATTTTCACATTTTCATATTTGCAGACAGCCAAGTATGTGCCATTGCATGCATGAGTCTGATCCAAACTTACCTAGGAGTATAAAAACATTCACGAATGGCTTCTACGCAATCTGCAAAAAACTGTGAGATTAAATTAACCACGCGAAATTTAGTATGCATACATACTGCATGATTCCTTCGATGAATGGCATTAAATTTTCACCAGGAAGGGGACAATTACCTACAGACATTGGGTGAATATTTATATTTTCCGAGTTCTAGCTGTACTCAGTGAATTCAATAAACCAGTTACAGGAAAATCAATATTGAACCGAGTACATACAATGTCATAACAATTGTCTGATCACACCTTTAATAGTACCTGAATAACATGGAAATACAGGACCACACCATGTAGAGGTCATAGACAGGAAGTATTCAATTTTCAAATAACAACTTTAAAGTTAAAATTATTACAAATTCTAAAATCAAAACAAACATTAATAGTCTTGAGATCATACACATTTAGACATATACTAGCAAAACTACCCTAGCCCTGGACTAGATGTTATGTACATACTGTATACTTTCCGACATTTTTGCGGGACTTCATTTTCGTGAATTTCGCGAATGGGTTCAGACTCGTGAAATTCTATTCATGAATTTTGGCTTGACCTGACTCCCTAGATTAATAACCTACACACTTTCAAGTGATTTGCGAAATTTACATCTCATGACAATTGAATTCAGACAGTATTGCATGTAAAAAGCTGTTTGAATCCAAGAATGATTCATAATATAGATAACGATCTGGTTTGTATTACATAAAATCAATGTCCAATCTATGCTTCATTATCATTCCCAATTAACCTGTAATGAAACATATTATAGCAACAAGCAATTCAGAGCAAATTCGAAGAAACTTGTGGGTGCTGCCCATCGAACACATTAATACAGTTTTAAAACAATTACTCTGGATTGTTATGCTATTGCTATGTTATTGTATTGTGTATATATATATGTGTATATATATATATATATATATATATATATATATATATATATATATATATATATATATATATATATATATATATAGATAGATAGATA
Organism: Halisarca cf. caerulea; assembly: GCA_963170055.1. Classification (NCBI taxonomy): domain Eukaryota; kingdom Metazoa; phylum Porifera; class Demospongiae; order Chondrillida; family Halisarcidae; genus Halisarca; species Halisarca cf. caerulea. The sequence goes on from CAUJGJ010000345.1 coordinate 100,100, forward strand.
GATAGATAGATAGATAGATAGATAGATAGATAGATAGATAGATATAGATATAGATATCATATATACGCATATACGTGTTGTACTGTGTGATCTTTTTTTTTGTTCTATATATATATATACATGTGCGCATCCTTGTACTCGATCTGTTTACTTTAAATAATAATAATATATCAATGTTAAATATTATATATATATATATATATATATATATATATATATATGTATATATAACAGTGTTCTCCCCAGAAATAATTTCAGGCATGTTGAATATGTGCATACGTACGTACGTAGGTATGTATGTACATGCATGAGTACACCAGATATACATATGTTCATACACATACATACGAATGCAGCACTAATGCTTGCAGCTTCAGTTTTGGGTACTACTATTAGTTTACAAAAGAAGGCATGTTGGAGCAACATGCCTTAACCCTTTATTGTGGAAGATGTGATTGCGCAATGACCCCTTTATTGTGGACGAGCCACTATAGGGGCTCGTCCACAATAAAGGGTTAAGATACCTGGGGAGAACACTGATATAATACAAGCATCATAATACCTTTTAATGTTGGTGGTATAGGGGCACATTCTGCATGCTTTATCGGCTTCTGCTACAGGAGTCTGCTTGCATGATTACCAGGTATCAGGTATCAGGTAACATTATTTAGACTGGGTAGCCTTTAATTAGCCATTGGCTATTCTCCCAGGTGCCCAGTGGCCTCCTCTATTGTGTTGTTTGTCCTGACACTGAGAAAGCACTTAGTGTCGGAAGAGAGTTTGTGGCCTTAAGATTGAAGATCCCCCTACTGGCAGGTGTGCTCGTATCCAAAAAGAACGGCGGGGGAAAGTCGTTGCCCATATTTTGTGTCTCCTTCAGATGCTGATCCAATTTTCAAAGCAATTGAGACTACCAGCAGAACAACAAAATGAATGAGGAGCATGGCTAAATGCCCCTCCTGTTTCTGCACTGGGTTTAATTATTTTTTCAATAAATTATCTTCTTTCCAATTGAGTTGATATGCATGCACTTGACTATGTGCATAATACAATGACATTGTGCAATTAATAACACTAATTTAGTGTAGTTGTTGAGGGGATATCCGAAATCAATTCAATGTGCGTAAATAGCCCAAAGTAACTGACAGTGTGAGGTTAGATGTGTATACACTTCTGTTTGCAGATCTGATAAAATAAATGCCAAAAGTAAATATAGTCCTTCAATATGATAATTCTGTGTCACTCCATAGCTAGATACTCTTAATATCTATGGTCAGTCACTCGTTGCAGTGTGACTAAGTGTCTATATAAAGAACTGATGTACAATCAATCAAGCTGTTTTTCTCAAAGTGAAATTGGCCAGCATAGGACCTTTAGGTCGGAGCATAGGACCAATCATGACCTCAGGAGGAACCTGCAAGCAGAGAAATCCAAGATGAACAGGGAAAATCTAAAATCTATACAGTAAAATTCTGGTACATTGCAACTGTTCCCTGGTCTAGTTTAGGGTAACATGTGGATGCAAACACTCAAACACATACAAGATCAGTTTCATGTCTGAGAGAATAATCGTAATAAAGTTTCCAGAATCTTGATTCAGAAGTAGTTTAATCAGAATCTACATGGGTAGATATAGCATACTACATCCTCGATTCAACAAACAAAAACAATGTCATACAAAAATGTATATTATACGGATATGAACTCCAAATTGTCAGAAGTATGAGTAGCATGTTTAGCACCAGAGATTCGCAAACAAGTTTGGCACTATAGACTACTTGATACTATGCTGAAAAACTTCAGAACACATGCAGGGTTTTGTACCTCGCCAGCCGAACAGAACACAATGGTGAAACAGTTATGACACAGAAATCAAAACTCTGAGAAGCATAAGGTACAGTTTGGCCAATTGAAAATCCAAAATACTTTGGTACATTCTTATACTAATCCACTAATTTAAAACAATTCCTTCTGTGCATATAGCATCCGTTACCATGGTAATGGTACGATTATACAGCGATTTTATAATGTATAAAACATGGGCGTCTAACTCGCCGAGAGTTTATACTAAGAAACTTGTGTTTTCAGGCAAATACCTCTCTGTAATGTTCCTTGAAGAACTTTCTGAAGAAACATGCTATCAATCGAACCCAAAAGAAGCCAATCTTTGCCACTGCAAGAAGCAAACTTATCATCATAGCCAAGACAGTCTTCTTTGGGGATTCTTACCGCCGATTCCCTTCAGAAACCCGATAGTTATAACGTTCAAATTGCTTTGTCGAATTTCTGAAAGTCTAGAACACTTGCTAAAAGTCCACGAACGGATGCCATATATAGTTAAGACATAGGCGTGAGGGCTGTATGGCACATAAAATGCCGAGTCCCAAGGGCGTGAACTTAACTACTAAATAATACATTTTCTGCTATATAGCATATTATAACACAGTTACACATGCTATTATTAACAACATTAAACACAAAATGCACATACTTACATGAACACACACACATACACACACACACCCCACACACACACCCTCTACCCCCCCACACACACATACACATGCACACACACACACACACACACACACACACACACACACACACACACACACACACACACACACACACACACACACACACACACACACACACACACACACACATACCCCACCCCCACCACACACACACCAGACATATCCACAAGCACACCCACACACCCTCACACACCCACACAGAAACACATCCACCCACAGACACGCAAACACAGACACACACACACATATACACACACACACACACACACACACACACACACCACACACATGGCCATAGGAGCATCATTTTGATTGGTCCGGTCAGCTTGAGCCAACCCGGCACTATGTACTGTGCTCAGATTGGTCATGTTTCAGTGTACATGCAAGTACATAGTAACACTATTAAACTCACATTGAAACCAATAAACTAAAGTATTATATTTTTCCAACAATCAGCTCAAGTGTGGTAAAAAGGGCTTCTCCACTGGCTTAGTCTACCCAAAAGTTCTCTTTGGGAATGGAAATTTATCTGGTTGATGTGAAGAGGAAGGTAAAGGTTTATCCAACGATTCAGCAATGATTTTCCAGCACCGTTGCACTAACGAATAGCACTCTACGAACGTGACTACATGCAAAAATGGCATCAAAGCGAGCACACTTCTCGTGCGATCGGCGGAATCATCGAATAAATGGTCGTGGATTAGCAGACTGATTAGAAATCTCCCAATTCTGGTATATAAAGGTAATCTAAGCAGTAATAAAGCATCATTATAGCTGCTTTTGGGTTATGTGTATTTCTGAGTCTGATAAAAAGCCTCCGTTGCTTAAAAATAAAATAGTTATATTGAGTTTGGCTGAAATATTGGTCCAGTGAAAACCGGATCAACCGGACCTACTCCTACGACCATGACACACATGCATACACCTACACACACACGTGTGAACTGGCTAATAAGCTTTCACTCAAAAATAGAAAAACATAATATTGTGCATTAAAACACAACCTTAGTATCTGGAGATAGATCAATCTTAAACTTTCTAACAATCTCAACAATGGCCATTTTAGCCTCCATCAAAGCAAATCTCATTCCAACACAGTTTCTAGGTCCAAGACCAAATGGAAGATAAGCACAAGGATGTCGTTTGGCCTTCTCCTCTGGAGAGAATCTGAGGAAATAGCAAGTGTCACACATGATATATTACAGCATATTCAATGAGCAAGCAATTGACCCAAATATACCTGTCACAATAGTTATCAAATACACGCATACAAGGAGAATGAGGAACTATGAGTGATTAATGGTGCCTTGCATGGTAGTCATCCATGCAGCAGTGCATAGCGGTTTGCTGCAGGGCATTCCCACCATTACATCTGGAGTTGATAGAGTTCCCCAAGATTTGCCCTCACAATACATGCCAGACCAATGCCTTTTATTTTCAAATTAAAAGGAAAAGCTTCATCCATGTGACATTTGGATTTTTATGTCAATATTGAATTTTTTTAGGTATATGATGTTGACTGAACTTAGAGCATACACACCTTTCAGTGAGCGGTTGTGTGCAGTCACGAACACTTTAGCTGAATCAGACACTGAACAGAATACATATGCTTCATTAGAAACCAGGGTGTAAGTTTCCTTTCAAATTGAATAGCATATTAATAATCCTTCTGTGTATGTGGAGGGGCGTATGTGTGGGGGTGTGATAGCAGGTGAGGGTAAATGGGTGTACATACATCACTCAGAGTATAATACATTGATAAACATATGATAGACCTCAACTATGCATAGTAAAACAAATAACTACAATGGACTGTTATCATTTCATACAGTACTTAATTAACCCATCAGCAGCAAAAAGTGATAAATGTATGTTTTTTCACATTTCCATATAATTGACATGTTCAAACTCAGAGTACTCCAATTGGGCCATGATAAATGTAGATCCAATGGAGCTATTGCGTGTATGCACCATGAAACTGTAATCTCTATTGACGGTCACCTTTTAACCCATGTACCTGCACTGTATATTGCACATGACTGCAAGTATTGTAGAGGGGCAAACGTTTGTGCTCGATTTGTGTCTATTGAGGAATTTTACTGCATTTGTCCCAAATTTATGTGATAAAGCATTGAATAAAGTATCTTAAGTTCAAGTTGAGTCTTGATACAATCTACCAGTCACGAGTTCGGATACCCAAGGAAGAAAATGGCCACTGTGAATCCCTTTACATAAACTTGAAGAATAATCATCTACTGAACAAAAGCTGTTTTTTTCTTTCAAGATGTTATAGCTACTTCAATAATATTGACTATCAATGCGCTAAGTGCATGACAGACAGAAAAAGACTATAAAGCAAAGAATGAAGCTACGAAACTACTGTATTTGCTGGAGTATAGGTCGCACCCAAGTATAAGTTGCATAATAAAACTGACCAACACATAAGTGCATGCATAACATACTGTGTATAATGCATATAGCATTCGATCATTGTATAAGTCGCACTCTACAAAATACTGCCTAGGATTGAGTCTAAAAGTGCGACTTATACTCCAGCAAATACGGTACATATTTCATGCCTGTGTAAAACTAATTTGATATAGTCCACGTAAAAGGTCTCTTACCATTGTAGCTGTGCACCCACCCATGGTTGTACATGTAATTATACTACCATCAATACTTTTTTTGACATGGAAAATTTTAGTTGACTGATCATACGAAAAGAAATACCAAAGTGAACAAAACGAGCAAATCTAAAACTGCAACTGCCATCATTATGTGAGATCGCTGTCTCTAAAAACTCATAGATGCCCTTCTCTGTTCTCATTCTTAGGTGTAAGGAAACTTTCATTAGAAATGAAAACCTTCCATCATGACAAAAAACACATTACTAAGGATGCTATTTTCTTCATTATATTTGAAGAAATATGGATAATTTTACAGGGGTAAGTGGTCCAGGACTATTGTTGTAGATTTGTGAGCCTATTTTCGATGGGCTACACCTACTGTTTTTGCTATTATAATGGCTGGAAAATCCTCTATCGATCGCTAGCCCTCTCCTTTTGCTAAATTTTGGTACCTGAAGTGAGTTTCTAGAATATTCCTTCGGATAGATAAATATTCTCCAAGAATGATACATATAACGTGTGAGGGTACGAGGGTTAAATGTTCTTGCTATGAATAAAGAATGCGGAACAATCCATTAATGTGCGATCAGCTGCATAACAATTAACCAAGGTGAAATGTGGCTTCAGGCTTCCAGTTCTGCTTCTGCAGTATTGTACATAACATCTTTGACCAATTGCTTACCTGTTTGGAGTAAAAACGTCAGGATTTTCCCACACCTCAGGATCATGATGAATGTTGTAAGTTGGAATAAAGATTAGCAAATCCTTCTTTACATGGAAGTCCTTAATACGGCAGTCTTCGTTGCATGTCCGAAAGGTCCTAGCAAATCAACGAAATAGACTTAATTCTGCCATATGAATGTGTATTAGTCAGGAGGTGGAATAATTGGAAATTTATGTGTATGTTTATGTGTGTGTGTGTGTGTGTGTGTGTGTGTGTGTGTGTGTGTGTGTGTGTGTGTGTGTGTGTGTGTATGTGTGTGTGCATGTGTGTATGTGTGTGCATGTGTGTGTGTGTGTGTGTGTGTGTGTGTGTGTGTGTGTGTGTGTGTGTGTGTTTGTGTAAGTGTGTTTGTGTTTGTGTGTGTGTGTGTGTGTGTGTGTGTGTGTTTGTGTGTGTGTGTGTGTGTGTGTGTGTGTGTGTGTGTGTGTGTGTGTATGTGTGTGTGTGCACTGGTGGGTGTATGTATGCAAGTGTGTATACATCAACACCAATCTATTAATGACTCTATATATACTGACGTTGGAAGTGGAGGATACATTCTTAATGCTTCACAAAAGACCATATCAAGGTACACCAGTTCATGAATTGCTTCGTAAATGGACTTGTTCTGGAAGCAAATAAACAATGATAAGGACATCAAAAATAATTGAGAATGTCAATATGTATATATAAAGCACAGCATTTTCACATGAGGCTGCATTCACAAATAAGTATAACATGTCGCTTACTTGCTCACTTAATCAGGTAGATGACTGTAACAACTTGATAGATCGCAGCATTGAACACTGCCAAGAAATGATTGCACTGTGTGCTGTGGGACAAACATCTACCTGTACACAGCTATACAGTCTTTCCTTTTGCAAACTATCAATGGGGATGCTGCTGTGCTTGTTATGGAAACCAAGCACTCTCTAAATATATAGTGGAACAAGCAAAAAAAGCTCATGGGCCAGCTACGGGACTGGAAACTCGAATCATTGTACTCTAGCTAGCCTTTACAGACATGTATATATGACTTATGTAGCCGGTCTGTGATCGAAGCCATGTATACGCATGAGCATTCAAATTTGTATGGATTCTTTGCACTGGTACATTTGAGCGCGCCCTGTATTGCATATACCTACAGCCCAAATGGCAACAATTGTAACACTTGCATGTAGTCATTGGGTGTAAACTACTCTGCACTACTAGTGAGTAGGCTTATTGATTTGATATTAGGTTGACTTGGCTTCTATGTATATACGAATAATATTACGTGCATGTTTATGTGAAGTAAAATATAATGCAGTTTTGGTAGTCTTGAGTAGCCAGACCCTACTCGCCCACACAGCGAGAAAAGGTCTGGTACTCAGTCTATTCAGAAACTCTTCCCACCCAAGCAGGTTAAATTGACCACAAACTTGCCATTCATTAGAAGATATCGCTTAGGCTAGTGGCGACATCAAGAAATTCAGCATTTGACAAATCGTTTCAGAATCTGCTGTTGGACCATCAGACCTACCAGAGGACCTACCACTAACACTATGCTGCTTTCGTTAACTCTTCGCGAAATGTCGAAGAGCAGCGGCAATACCGCATAACTCAGTGCATTTCTGCATTCTGTGTTGCGACACAAAGGCAATTGTGTTTTCCTTGGTAGCAGCATAGACGAGCTTCTATTAGTTCTGATTTTAGTCTCTGGTAGCCATGATGGCAACCCGGATTGAGCAAATTATGGTAAAGAAAGAACTATTTGCCAAGGATCGATTGATTAGTAGCCTGTAAATTAATTCACACCTCCGTGTTTGCAGTTGAAACTTTGCATATTAAAGCTTCCCAACATTCCTGGACATTAACAAAATTTAATATTTGAATAGGCTGAGTACCGGAACCTTTCTCGCCGTGTGTGGGTGAGTAGGGTCTGGTTCACGAGACTACAGTTTTGGGGCAGTCATACCATTAAACATTCACAAATGTAACACCAATGTCCACATATAGGTATCAGAAAAAACGGTGGCCAAAAGTTTTCATTTTGCCTGGCAATTTTTATTGGACGTTCATGACCACAATGCGGAACTGCACCCAGCATATACAAACTAAACAGCAGACATACACTGTCCTTGTAATGGCTCTGAGCGCCAAATCACTAAATTATACCCCTTTCACATGGATCAAAATATCCGACTTTAATACGGGTCGAATCCAGATTCGACCCGTATTAAACCTTTCACATGTGGACTTTAAAGTGGGTCGAACCCGGGTTAAGACAATGGTCAAACCCTGCTCAGGAGGTGGGTTCGACGTGCATAAAGTGGGTCGAACACGTTATTCAAAATGGTGGAAAGAGGGAGAACTTGGACCGATGAAGAAGTGAAGGAACTGTTAAGTATTTGGGGAGAGGACAGTATTCAGCGGCAATTGTTAGGTTCAGTACGAAATGTTATTCCTTTCCGAAAGATAGCGGAGGAACTTCAAAGGAGGACGGGCTTGGAACGAACGTACCAACAGTGCCGCGAAAAGATCAAGACACTAAAGAAAAAGTATAAAGACGCTCGTGGCAGACTCAGACGGAGCGGTGTAGGAGTCGATTCTGACGATGACTTGGAAGACTATGAAATTTATGTTAATTTCAAGTGGTTTGCAGAAATCCCCTGTGTTATGGGCAGGCGTGCTGTTGTTACTCCACCTGTTCTCCTTGACACTTCTAGTATGACCAGCGACGACCGAGGAAGTACTGTAAATTCAACGTCTGAAGGGACCTTGGACTCCGATAATCTTCTGTCATCACCCATTACACCAGAACCACCTGATGTCCCATCCAATGTACAAGTTTCTGCTATAATTCCCACCACTCTCACAGTTGTGAACAATGACATTGGCACAGTGCCTGGTGATGCTGACACCATGACTACTACTCAAACCACTGGCAGTACTGCTACAGCCACCACCACCACTTCTTCAACCACTGGCAGCACTTCTCCAACCACCACCAACACTTTTCCAACCACTGGCAGTACTGCTTCAACCAGCACCGTCACCCCCACTTCTCCAACCACTGGCAGTACTGCTTCAACCACCACTACCACAACTTCTCCAACCACTGGCAGCACTTCTACAACCACCACCACCATAGTTACTACCACACCTACTATTACAAGAAGATCAATGACATCAAACTCAAGAGACAAAGAGCAACCTGGGCCATCGAAGAAGCGCAAAACTACAAAAATGGAAAAGGTGGAAAAATCAAATACAGCCATGATGAATCTTTTACTGTCAAGCCAAGCGGAAGCTAGGAAGGAGATGCTGCAATTGGAGAAGAAAAGAATGGAACAAGAAGAGAAACTGGCTAAAATGGAGAATGAAAGAAACAATCAGTTTATGATATTCATGAAAGATATGTTCCCCATGATGTTCCAGGGGCCACCATTAACGCCACCATCTGCTGGCACAATGTATTATCCACCCGGACCTGTGTCTCTACCTACTCCCATGTATTTGACACCTGAAACTAACACCTCCACAAGCAATGTTAACCCAACTTTTACACCAAATACTAGTGGCAGCCAATCTATTGACTCGCCACATGATGAGCCATGAGCAAGCTGTTTAACTTGAAACTTCAAACCCCTGATCTGTTGCCTTTAGCGTCAATTATTACATGTCATTGATTGCATTGCTATGTTATAACCCTTTAGCCAACCAGCTGTAGATGTTGAAGTTATGTACGTACATGATGATACATACAATACAATGATCATTGTTACGGTAGTAATACTGATCATAGTAGTACTGTTACAGTACACAATTTACGCAAGTATACAGTCAGTGTTTATTCTTAAATTTACTAGCTAAAGTAGTCACAAAACGCTTCTCTTATGCTGGAACCTGTGGACTGAATTGCAACAGATGCTGATGATGTCTGACCACCACCACCACCAGCCATATTTGCACCCGAATCCTCCACCATCCACTCATCCTCACATCTGTCACCACACCTTTCACATAAATTATGGAGAACACAGCAAGCAGTGATGATATTTGGAATGCGTTTGACATCACAGTCATTTCTTTTCATCAGGCATCTCCATCGACCTTTGAGCCTTCCAAACGCATTTTCTACTACTGCACGGGCACTGCTTAGGCGGTGATTGAATGTACGTTGCCTGGTTGTAAGACCAGTATCAGAAAATGGTTTCATCAACCAAGGCCTCAAAGGATAAGCAGGATCACCAATAATCACCAGAGGAACAGAAGTGTTCCCTAACATTCTGTTGCAAGTAGGAAGTAATGTTCCAGCTTCACCCTTCTGGTACAAACCCGAATTGCCCAAGACTCTGGCATCGTGCACGCTACCAGGCCATCCAACGTAGATGTCAAGGAATCTGTAATCGTGGTCCACAAGGGCTTGCAGTATCACAGAATGATACCCCTTGCGATTAAAATAATCGACATGGTTTTCCTTTGGAGCAATAATGGGGATATGGGTGCCGTCAATGGCACCTATGCACTGAGGAAATCCCCATTTTGTTAAGAATCCATCTACAATTCTGCTAACTTGCTGATGATTGGGAATAGTGATATACTTGGCCGACATGGTGTCAACAATTACCTGACAGAACTCATGTACAGCATTGCAGACAGTAGATACTCCCACACCAAAAAGATGACCTATTGTCCTGTATTCTACGTTAGTTCCAAGTCTCCACAAGCAAATTGCAACCTTCTGTTCAACTGATAATGGCTCCCTAACAACTCTGTTCCTCTCGAGAGATTCTCGAAGTTCCTCACACAAGCAAGCAAATGTGTCTCTGCTTACACGAAAATTTCTCTTCCATTCAAAATCTGACCATATCTCCGCAATCTGTGAAAGAAACCCGTGATATCTGAGCTAGGTCCACATTGTTCATTTGGTCATGCAACCAATCGAACGACGACAGAGCGAATGAGCCACAAAAACAGACATGAGCTGATCTTGAAACCTCAAGAATTTAGCCAGGTGTGCTCTTCTAGCCTTTGCCCTATTTCTTAGTGCCCATATACGAGCTCTGTACCTTGAATTCATCCACAAAACGAAAATAACGAACAATACGAGCAAATCGGCCATTTTTGCTGACAAGCGAAAAGGTGTCAATTAGCGGTGAGTTTTGAATTCCATGTAAACAGATAACGTGCTCAACCCGGGTTGAGCCCGCAATTATTCAGCCCGGGTTCGACCTACTTTTGTGTGCATGTGAAAAGGGTATTATTAAAGGCGGGATCAGTTGTGGCAAGACAAACCTCATTTTCCACAAAGTACTCTTGAATCTCAGCAGCAAGCCGTTCTTGTACATCTTGATGTGTAGCCAAAAGATGCGTGGTAAATGTGAGTGCTGAACCGGTAGTCTCATAACCAGCTAACAGAAACTCAACGCAGTCTGCCACAATCTCTCCATTGGTGAGTCCACTTTTGGTTTCCTCATCACAAGCATCAATCATCAGCTGTAATAGATCTGTACGCTATGAGAGACAGGCATTACCAATCATGATATGGTGTCTGTTGTACTTGTACAACTCTGTGGTGGAAAAACCCAATTGAATGTAAACAAAGGAGGCAAACTATGCTATGGTATCCACAGGAAATGATGGAGGCACCAGTCTTACCCTCAAATGCCTTATATCTAAATGTTTGGTAAAAGTCAGTCTGTGTTGGGTAGACATTACACTTTTGAAAGGTGAACTAAACTTAATGGCAAGCATACAGAACTTTTCCAGGGGGAGGGGTGGATCGAATGAAATTATACAGCTTTCATTTTTGTGCATAGATGCTGTCATAAAATGATAATGAATCCATTTTTAAAGGGCATAATTTGAATAATAATGTATGTATATTGTAGTGGGGCACGTATATATATGCCTGTGTGTGTGTGTGTGTGTGTGTGTGTGTGTGTGTGTGTGTGTGTGTGTGTGTGTGTGTGTGTGTGTGTGTGTGTGTGTGTGTGTGTGTGTGTGTGTGTGTGTGTGTGTGTGTGTGTGTGTGTGTGTGTGTGTGTGTGTGTGTGTGTGTGTGTGTGTGTGTGTGTGTGTGTGTGTGTGTGTGTGTGTGTGTGTGCATTGATATAGATGTGGAGGTTCCTCCCGAAAAATTGGCCCAAGATAAAACCCTGACATACATGCCAGAAGTATAATTATAGTAACTACGCAATAACAATCCTGTTTGCAATGCTATATATCTACCTTATATTGCTCTTTCTGCTGCCGGCGCAATTTGATTATCTCGAGAACAGATGCTGACAGGAAATCAAGGGCCTTTCCCACTCCCATGAACCCTCTCAATAGTTCAATAGCAGAGAAATATTGAGGAAGGAGTACTGAAGTAGAGACAAGAACAACACCAATAAGACACCAGCTTCAATCAGAGGATATATGGTCACCCAACGAGAGTGATCTTATATCCTCTGGTGAAGGTGATGCACACATACACAGCTGTAGCATTAGATACACATACCTTAGTTTGCCTACTTAAGGATTTGATCAAGTACGTACAATATTCATACATATGTACATAATATTATGAACACAAGCACACAGGCATGCACACAATATCTAATATGTATGTACATCTGTACACATGAACACAAATGTATGTATGCACAATGGCACACACATACCCACCCAATCACTAGGGCTGAGGCTAATATGCCAGCATAGTTTCCAGAATAATAGGTTTTCTAACTAATGGAGCATAATTCCAGAATAAACGGATAGAATACGAGAATTGCTGCTGAATCAGATGATCCTTATTAAACTAACTCCAGCACCATAGTACCATTATACAGTTTTCCCATTGGGTTTGAAACACTAACATTATGATAATTCACATGTATTGTACTGGTATCTTGCAACTTCATGATTTTAATCACAAGTTTTCACAATTTAACTTGAAGCTGTGTTACAATAGACTATGATTCATTGAGAATACATCAGAGAATAATTGGAGTAATTAACAGCATAATAGGATGAAATTTTGAGCACAATGGAATAGCATATTCGGTAAAATGTTTAGCATAATAGCCTCAGCCCTACCAATCACCCCATGCACTCCCCCAACATGTATGCACACAAATGCCCCTGTAGACACACACACACACACACACACACACACACACACACACACACACACACACACACACACACACACACACACACACACACACACACACACACACACACACACACACACACATGCACACCTATGGATGTACTTAAGGTTACATCCTTATAAATAGCTCATTATAGGTGGTGTACTGAAATCGAAGTGGTGACCCAATGTTAACCTACGAAAGTATGATATGCAGATCATCTACACTGAAGGCAGTATTACCTGTAGAAAATGTGGTTTTTACCAAATCTGAAACAATGAGCTTGTAATCTTCCCTATCCCAGCTTGAAAAGCAATGAATACGTTCTTGACTCAGAAATCATAAAATGTATCAGATATACTAGGTGTTCAATAAGTAGGTAAATTGTATGTATGTTGGAATAGAGATTTGTAAGCAGGGTTGTAGATGAGGCTTTAGGATAAGTCAAGAGCCAGGTAGACAATGTGTGACTGTACCAGTAATTGTATCTGCGGGATGTTGTGTGTTCTTGGAGTGCAGTGAAGATGTACTCACACGCATTGTACAATATATAACATATTGTCACAGACTCACAAGTAATGAGGCCAATCATTCGAATACCAAAACCTTGCTGTTCGGGATCAAGGACAGAAAACAAGGTATCAGCGGCTTTGTACAGCTCTCCACCGTCTGATGTTTGAACGTCAATGGAGCGCCCAAATGCAGTGCTCAGTATAACCTCCATAGTCATCTTTCTATACAAACTACAACATAAATTAAGTAAATAAAGCATAAGAGGGTGTAGTTTGAAGGCTATGAATATGGATAAATTTCACACTAAATTTATTCAAATGGATAATATACATACATACTATGTATAATAAACTTATTATAATCTTATTAAATTATCTTATATTACATAAATTATCTTACATTTCTGATCTACTTGAAACACGACATACGTGCTAGGCATGGGACACAAAGTTCTTATCACGGACTTGAATGATTGCAGCTGACATAATTTCTATATTAGCGTATTAGTGACTGTGAACACAACTTTCCATCAATAAGCACATACATACGTATACACAGTGGAAACTTGTTATAAAGAACACTCTTACAGTGAATTTCTGCATATAGCGAAGAAATACATGTGTCCTAGTTAGTGGTTTACTGTGAAAGCTTATCTGGCTTTAGTGAATTTCTGACATAAAGAAGAATATAAAGTGTCTCCTGGGTTTCGCTATAATGAAATCCCACTGTATAAGCATATCCGTTTTTTCACATACCCATGATATTAAATTAGGAATGCATGCACGTAACTGCATGTGGATCAGAGTATTCTTATGCTGGTTTATATAATGCCTCCAATTAGGTTTGGCATAATGGTTAGCTCCATTCCTAGAGGTCAGTATTCAGCTTGAAATCCACATTGAAAGATTGGGAAAATCTGGTTAGGGTCATCGGGGATATGAGTTTGTCATTGCCCTGTTAGTCTCTCTGTGTGACATTACTGATAAATAAAATTAATACAAGAATATGCATATACTTACAAGCAAACATACAAATGTGAGCATAATTATATGCACAATAATGGAATAATATCTTGCACAAGTACACACGTCCCACACATGTATACAAATAAGCACACACACACACACGCACACATGTAAACACGTACATGTACACACACACAAACACACACACACACACACACACAATCCCACTTCCAAAGTGAGGCTAGGAAGGACTAACTCAATAAGATCCACTGATTCCTTCTTCTCTGCACCTGTAGTGACTTTCCCAACCATTCGGTCAATGCACTCTTTCACAAGAGGTACCATCTACATAATATATACATACGATATGATGTGGGCAGGAACAATGGCAATACTTTCAAGACACGTATTGAATACCACTTGACGTAGCACACAAATGAGAAGAAAAAGGAAAATTTGAAATTGTCTAATAGTATTGATTTCAGGCGTCACTTAATTAAATAGCTGGTACTTTTTGAATAAGTGATAAGATTAATGCAATTCACTGAGGAATGTCTAATCAACAAGTAGCAAACAAGTCTGTATACATACGTACGTATGTACAGTGTAATTATAGTACAGACAAATTACAAGCTCCTGCATGATGCACTCTACGTATATGCCACACCAGTAGAGTAATGCATGGATTGTATATTCCCTAATTTTTCGTCAGAGAAAATTTCATACAGTTTGGTCACTTAGAGTTTATTTCGCTCTGGCTTTTAGCCTAACCAATAATTAGAGTTGGCAATGAAACAACAAAATAGAGAGAACAAAATGGCATTGTTCAGTTTGATAGTTGCACCCCACGTGAGATGTTATCACGTATAGAAAGATCACCAGGGGCAGATTAGGGGTGTTTCCGAGGTTTCCGGAAACCAGTCAAGCTACTCTAAGCCTTGGAATATTAAAACAATATTCAATTCCCATGAAAGCAGAAGTAACCACCACCTCATGCTTTATTGCCAGGCCTAGAACTCTTCAACAAGCAATGTGGACAATATTTTCTCAAAAAACAGCTCTAACAACCTCTATTTAAGGAAATATGTTTGAAAATTGCTAAGATATTTAAATCGCCATGTTTTGTCACCTCATCTGACACATCATAAGTGACATCAGAATAATTATTAATGGTAAAGTAGCTTAATTATTCATAAATTATACTCAAAAGTAGTGGTTTTAGGTGTTTTTGCATTATATAAATGTGCCAAAGAGCTGGAATCTCACAATCAAAATGGCAAGTGGCAGTCATTTTAAGGCATTAATTGCATTATAATACAACATTGGGATCTATAAACTTTAAGGAACTAGTGAGAGTATTTTCTGCATCTGCCCCTGATCGCTGGGAGGCCACCATTGGTGACTACCTAACACTTGAATGAGAACTAAGTGGGATATCTTTCTTCTCACTGTATGATATTTGCTATTACTAACAAATAAGGCATCCTGCCGGAAGGCGACAGTTGAGCAGTATACGTAATCATTGAGAAATGTCTTTGGTGGAGGGAGCACTGGTGTCAGATCAACCACATCAAACTCTTCGGGGTCGATGAAGCAGGTTTTGTCAGAATCGCCTTCACTGCAATAGTTCGGTTTGCTAAACTAGCAGTTGCTTATCCCAAGGGATGGAAAGCACTGGAATGTTTGGAGAAATCCAAGAGGGGCTGTCTGTCTGGAAGCTTGGGAGAGTGCATAATATTATCTTATTTCATTGATAAATTCAGGGTTCCGCAGTACAGCACTGATAAAACTAATCCATTTCTCAATTACAATAATATCAATTGAATCTATCTAAGAGTCTATTGTGTTATCACAATTGTGGTCACAACACAAAGAGACAAGACAAATAATTAGGGGACATCATACTTTCCTGATTCAGAATTAGAGTACATTTTGAAGTAATTTTGGCATATGACGAAAAGATAGAGTGACAAAAAATTAGGAAATGTAAGGTAATACAGTAAAGCTATCTATGTATTATAATAATTTTATGTATATTAAAAACAGAGCTAGGGAAAGAACTATTTATATACAAGTACGCATGCATGTATGTTGATGCTACCCTTCACCCATAATCACAGCTAGTGTCACGTACGTACACAAACACACTAAAGGAATCTAGGAAGTCTAGAACCTATCTTTTGTCACTGTGTCAGCTATGCACAGGTATGTACTACGTATGCACTACGTATGTAGTATGTATGTACTACGTATGCACTACGTATGTACTATGTATGTACTACGTATGAACTACGTATGTACTACGAACATTCTGCTGTACCTCAAATGACATAGATTAAACTAAAAATTGTCATCTTGGGCATACGTACTTGCATGGTAAAATAATACAGAGGTTTAGCACTACGTAAAACGTTACGTAATAAGCTTACTACGTTTTGCGCGGAAAATTAGAACGTTCTTAGTAACGGTTTCGACGTATCAAGGTATCTTAGTACGTTGTTCCTCTACGTTATAAGCCTCGTGTTGACGCTCCCTCCATTACTTCTCTAACTGCTGCTCTTCAGCATGGCGTTCCGTTTCTGATAGTAAAAGAACGCCTTCATGGCCCAAATCTTCCTTAGAATCGCCAAAAACTCGCAAAAAAGATCTTCGGCATCGTTCTATGTCGCTATAACGTTACGTATAAAGTATTCGACGTTGCTAAAACGAAAAACGTACTAAATTTTGAACGTACCTATCAGCTTACTACGTAGCGTTCAAACGTTATGCTAAACCTCTCTAATAGAGCCACTGACATTGGACACGAATGAGGACACAGTGTTGAGGTATACACAAAGATGCCCGACATCACTTATAAAGAAGCCTGGTATAAATACATACAGCTGTACGTAACAGGAAGTTGAAAATACCTTTGCGTTTGCAAACTGTGACATGAGCAGATTTGCGGTATTGGTACACACAGCATGTACATGTATGTAGAGGTTTATAAAAGTAACAACAGCACAATTATTGATTACAATGATTACAGTAACAATTAATATACCAATGATTAACTGACCATCTTCATCTTGCGTCCACTGAATGCCGGTGTTAGGACATGCCTTCTTCTTCTCCAAGATTCACTTCTTGAAGAAAACAACCCAGTCACAAGTTCATTGTCTACACGTACACTGGTAAACCCTGGAACTGTCTAAGTACCCAAGGACAATATACGTGGCAGTCGAGGTTAGAAACACAACGTTATGTCAGGGGGTCACATATTCATTTTATTGCATTTTTGGGAAGATCGACTTTTAAAATCGCTTCGTTGAAAGTTTCAGAGCAATATCTTCCTTTACGGCAGAGATATAACCCAAAGAATTCCATTGTGCACAGATCACCGCGTCTTTTTCTCGAAAATTTGAATATTAATGAGGTAAAAATGGCTGCCGCGATCTTCGCCAACTTTGGCAAACTAGGATTTTTGCAGTTAAAAGCAATAATTTTTCAATAATTCAAAATCTTAGCACAATTAAAGGCTACTAAGAATTATTTCAAAGGTAAAATAGCTAAGAAATAGCACACAGACTACCGAAAAAATGGAAAATGTACTTAAAACTATTGGTACAAACTGTATACAAAATTCCATAGGAAAACGGTAAAACCAGACGTAACAATATAACCACAGTCTAACTTAAAAGCAACTACTAAAGAAGAAAACAAAACATGCAGGTCCAGAAAGTTCTACGGATAGAAATACCACACTAATATATTAATGGCAAAATACGTCCAACAAACATTCTAAGATCTCAGTACAGCCTCACGCGCATCGTTGCACATCTTCTGAACATGCTTGAGTAGTTGAAAGTAGCCTACTGTCTAGCTGAGGCGAGAGACTGTAACTGGGTGCGCCTTCCCGTGGAAGAAGTTGTCAATTCTTTGTGTTTGGACAGAAGATCGTTAGGACTGCGAGAAGACGTAAGTTAGGCTCTGATGGAGAGCCTTGGGATCTCGCAGGGGTTGCTACGAAGGCACAAGAAGGGCCAGGAGTCGACGGGCATGGCTCATAGAGCCTCGGTCGGAGACAAGATCACGGTTAGACGAAAAGACTCGGTCCGATCTACCCCCGACATCTTGAAACTGAAGTTTCTTCGCCCAGGAAAGAGCTATCGACTTTAAACAAGCACCAAAATGTAGCCCTTGAATCAGAGTACACGTACAAACATATGGCAGTAAGTCTAGGATGAATACGGACGACGTACACAGTCGAATACTAACGCAAGCTTTGCACGCCCAATACGCAAAATTGATATTGCGACATAACGTCGCGTTTCTAACCTCGACCACCACATATATTATAAGTCAAGGGACACTCCAGTGTGTGTGCACGTATGTGCACATTTGTGTGTATGTATGTGTGTGCGCACTGGTAAACCCTGCGTACCGGTATTCTCTAAGTGCCCATGGATAATAGTAGAAAGGGACACTCTAGTGTACGCATGTGTGTACGTGCACATTTATGCATGCGTGTGTATGTGCACATTTGTGCATGTGTGTGTGTGTGCGCGTGTGTGTACGTGCACATTTGTGCACGTGTGTGTGCGTGTGCACGTGTGTGCGTGCGTGTGTGTGCATGTGTGTGCTTGTGTGAGTGATTATTCTAGAGGCACTAGCAGTAGCCTTTAGCTAATGGTTGACCACTGCAAAAGTTTTCATTCCACACTAATTGGACCATGTTCTGGGTGAAGGGGGGGGGGGGGCGTAATTTTAACTAGCTACACTAAGGAACATTACTTCTGATGCCTATTCTGAAGCAGCTTCTCATGGTGTGTTTTCTGATTCATAACACTATAATGACATGCCATGACTGCTAGTATTATAATTATATTGTTTTGTATAATAATTCATGATTAACTCACAATTCTGTCTACAAATTTGTCAAACTGCTTGATAAGAACTTCTCTCAAAAAGTCAAGATCCGCCACACACATTGAAGCAGACTTTCCCAGATACACACTACATGGGAAGAGTCACTGTGATTGGAATGACAAACAAAACTTAAAAAAATATTCCCACAATCAACAGGTCCTCGGAAGTTGCTACATATACTAAGTAGTTAATAATATTATACGTATATAATTAAGAAATTAAGATTCTTGTCTTTGACTGCATCTTACAAGATAACCATTGGTGCAAAATTAACACAAACACTCGTAGGTGAATGATAAATCCCATGTTACAGTAACTGTCAATGCACACAGACAAAACACATACAAAAGAGTACTACTATAGCTTGCATTCATGAATATTCAGAAATCAATTTACACAGATACGGAAATAAATGAACAGTAGGGATCTCTGTTTTGAGCTTCATGTGTGTGTGTGTGTGCGTGTGTGTGTATGTGTGTGTGTGTGTGTGTGTGTGTGCGTGTGTGTGTGTGTGTGTGTATGTGTGTGTGTGTGTGTGTGTGTGTGTGTGTGTGTGTGTGTGTGTGTGTGTGTGTGTGTGTGTGTGTGTGTGTGTGTGTGTGTGTGTGTGTGTGTGTGCAGTGGCAATGGAATGCGTAAACTCTTGGGGGTGGGGGTGTACGATGCACCTAGCAATTGAATGCATGATAATTATTATCCTTTGATTGTGAGGTAGCATCAATTATCTCAGTTAAATGGTTACATATTGTATGATGTCATATAGCAGACGTACATCATGAGGATTTCTAGAATCGAGATGTGGTTCTACCTGAAAGTTTGTGAAAAATCGCATATTAGGGGACATTATTAGCATTTATTGTTGGGTCTTCCATTTTAAAGTCATACTAATTAGTAAAATTGCATGAAAAATAGGAGGGGAGAGGGGGCAGTGCCACTCTCACCTAAAATTTAGGCAGGGGCAACTGCATGCCCCCCTGCCCCCCCCCCCCCCCCCACACACACACACACACACACATCCTGGCTCCATCACCTATGTGTGTGTGTGTGTGTGTGTGTGTGTGTGTGTGTGTATGTGTGTGTGTGTGTGTGTGTGTGTGAGTGTGTGAGTGTGTGTGTGTGTGCATGTGTGTGTGTGTGTGCGTGTGTGTGTGTACGTGTGTGTGTGTACGTGTGTGTGGCGTGCATATGTGTGTACATATGAGTATGCATACATGCATGTGTACTCATGTGTGTTATACGTACTGTATTCGCTCTAAAAAATCCACATTCTAATTGTCATCAGGCGATAATTCTTTGGTATATTTATACATATTCTAATTTTCGTCGGAAAATTCTATTTTTTTAATCAGCGCAAGCAATTCAGGTAAATCCTATTCTTTTTAATAGAAAGACGAAACTTTCAGTGCACTAGGTGTGATGAATGCTAAGAGCAAGTACGGCATACACACATGCGTACAGTGAAGATTGCAGTGAACACTCACAAATGTCATGCCAAGGTGTTAAACTATGTGACAAGAACTACACAGCAAGTATAGGCTTAGGATAATGGAAATAAAAACAGGCATGGATTAACTGCGTACTCACCCACTAACAGGACCGTAGTTTTTAATGAGATGTTCATTAGTAGCCACACCATTTCCCTGGAAGAAATAAATAATTCGGGAGTCCTTTGTGCCATACACAAAAATATATACAAGAATACAATAGTACTGAATTCGAGTTAAAAACTCATAGGGGCTGCCGCCCCACACACTGGAAACGCTTGAAAGCAGTGAAGGGTAATACTACAGCTGGGCATTCCTTGAACACAACATTTTAGAAACAATTCTTAATGCATCCCTGTATATTAAATTCATACTACATAATTCTCTGTTGGCAGCCACTATAAAGTAATGAACATCACAGACTTAGAGCATACCAAATGTATCAATAATATAACTTAGAGTAACTTCTCTGGAGTACCTTGAACCGAGAGAAGAAGAACATATTGCCAACCAGTGGTTGAGGCTTCGGTCCAGGGATTCCTTGACTTTCAAAGTACTTGAATTGGTTGTGTAAACATCTGAAATTCAATTATAAATGATTATTAATAAGCTTAGCAGTTAGAGTTTGAATTAGTGCTGCAGTAGAAATACGTAGATGTGTATGTGTGTGTGTGTGTTTGTGTGTGTTTGTGTGTTTGTTTGTGTGTGTGTGTGTGTGTGTGTGTGTGTGTGTGTGTGTGTGTGTGTGTGTGTGTGTGTGTGTGTGTGTGTGTTAGTGTGCATGTGTGTGTGTGTGTGTGTATGTGTGTGTGTGTGTGTGTGTGTGTGTGTGTGTGTGTGTGTGTGTGTGTGTGCATGTGTGTATGTCGGTATTTTTGTACTTGTGTGTACGTGTGTGCGTGTGTTAGTGTGCATGTGTGTGCGTGTGTGTGTACACACACACTGATGATGTGCATGTGTGTGCGTGTGTGTACACACTGATAAGTGATAGTTACAACACACCCGCAATAAAGTAATGCATTTGCTTTATGACAAACATGTGTCCGGTACAATAATGAATGGGTTATCACACAAATGCAGCAGCAAATCACAGTGAATGTCCAAAACTTAGCATTCCTTTCTGATTTTTAACCCCGCCACGTTGGATGTGCGCATGCAGTCACCTTTGACAAACCATTCCAAGGTTCTTGAGAAAACTGGAAATATAGTATTCCTTAGCGTTCACTGTCATGTACCATGATAACCTCCCCTGAACAGCAAACAGGCACTGCATCAGTCAGTCATGGCAACACGATTTTCACCAATTGGCTACTGGTAAGGACTTCTTCTAGACTATCCTTCTTCCAAAGGGAACGCAAGTTGCATTGGCCATGGTATATGGACACTCCAATTATTTGTATTCGTACTACATTCTACTTTCAGGCTGTACATTAAGTTATTCGACAGTGAATAGTATTTTACGCGATGCACGTATAATACGATAAGCCGAGCATCTGTTACTAAACTGATAATACAAGCACACATATGCATGACAATCATGAATATTCAAACTTACCTATACCAAAAGAGAATCGCCACTAGAGCAAATAAGGCTACCAAAAGACCAAGCGTTAAGGCGTCCGCCATTTTCACATCCACCCGACAGTTCCTCATGATGTAATGCAAGCTATGGATTGAACCAATTAACCCGCACAACGTCTTTTGCTGTTTTGACAAGGCTGCATGACAAGTACTCTCACTCCATTTGCATGCAAAGGGTGTTTTCTGTCACACGTTGTGTTAGAACTTGGAAAGTTCAATTTGGCTGATACCAAGCATATGCATTGCACTACACTGTGGGCTTTAGATTGAATTTG
The DNA here is from genome assembly GCA_963170055.1 of Halisarca cf. caerulea. Classification (NCBI taxonomy): domain Eukaryota; kingdom Metazoa; phylum Porifera; class Demospongiae; order Chondrillida; family Halisarcidae; genus Halisarca; species Halisarca cf. caerulea. The sequence goes on from CAUJGJ010000345.1 coordinate 122,814, forward strand.
AATGATAAAGTGTGTCTATCTCTATGACACTGTGTAATAATTATATTATGTGTGAGTACTAGTTATACTTCCTAGAATCTTAATATGACATATCAACACAGTACAACTTCCCTTATCTGAACCTCTGTCTTCAGCCAGTTTGAACAAAGTGTTTAGGTAATTGAAAAGTGTGGATGAATGAAACCCCATACAGAATGTTCATATAGTACTAAGGCAAATGATAATGCAGGTCACTGATGAGACAAAAACTAAATGAACATAAAGGGCCATTACAGCTATATCTTAATGAGGTTTTGGGCATGTTTGGACGTGAGCATTCGGTTATATATAGGTCTTACATGCAAACTTTTGCATGGAGATATAAGAACACTGTTTTCTGATCACTGTCCCCTCATTACCAAGAACGTTGCAACAAACACATACATACATCTGCCAGATTAGCAGGAGAGATACCACACAAGCATCGATCAACTCAAATCTGAAATTCAAGTTTACACTATAAGTTACAGAGGACGTATTTCCAACATATGAAACAATCTAAATTGCGACAGCCTCAAGATCAAGCAACCAAGCTTGAAGAGTTGTAGAAAACAGTTAAAAAAAGACTTATATCTATTATTATGTCTACTGGTACAGTAATAATTATTATGCGTGTTAACTATCACCATGTCATTAACTTATACATGATTGTTCTGTTTCTTGTACCTACCTTTGGTCTTACTCCTGCTATCGAATAATTTGTTACAGCCAAAAATATTATATGATCAATACATATATCTATATCTATATCTATATATATCTATCTATCTATCTATCTATCTATCTATCTATCTATCTATATATATATATATATATATATATTATATATATATATATATATATATATATATATATATATATATAATATATACTATATATATATTATATATAGATATAATTATATATATATAGATAGATATAATTATATATATATATACATATATATATATATATATATATATATATATATATATATATATATATATATATATATATATATATATATAAGGTTCGGATAATCAAGGTTGCACTGCAACTATTATTGTATTATTTAATAGGCTATATATTATTCTTTGCCTTAAATGCACCATGCAGTCCTAGGTGTGGCAGGAGGAAATACAAGTCAAGTACCCACATGTTCTGTCACATGCAGTGCATGAGTACTATAATAATAATTGTAACAGAGAAAAGGATCTGATTCAGCTGGCTGTGGTAGCAGTAACTACCTTCCAAGGGCCTGACCACATCTGCTGTGCAGGAAAGATTTCATGACTCAAGAGGCAGTATTCAATTTCTGTAAATATCACTTTCATTTGCAGGTCATTTGACTACTAGTAGGTAGTTGGCTGCAAAGGTGGACCCCTTTAGCATTGTTAATTTAGTTAATTTATTAACAATTAAATTAAATGCAATAACTGTCTGATCACACCTTCAAGTTAAACCATAGACAGGATCACACCATGTACAGGTCACAGACAGGAAGTTCAACTAACATACAATTTTGAAGGAAAATCAAAAACTGTACTATAAAAACCATTCTCCAGATTATGCACACTTAGACATGTAAGCATTTTGACCCGGCCGGAGCTGGACAATGGATGCTATGTAAAGAGCTGTTTGAATCCAACAACGATCCACGTAGAAATCTGGTTTGTAATACATATAAAGTATATTATGTCCATGTTATACTTGCCAATGTTTGCCATTCCTATAATATTACCTTCAAGCTGCTATAATTATGATTATCATACAACAGTATAATGACTATAAATCTACAACAGTTACTGTGAATCAGTGGAAATCACTAAATTTGTAGTCCTTATCATCACATAACTTGATTCTTCCATTGTATACAGAACTTGTAGCACACACACACACGCACACACACACACACACACACACACACACACACACACACACACACACACACACACACACACACACACACACACACACACACACACACACACACACACACACACACACACATGCACACACACACACACACAACACACACACACACACACACACACACACAACACACACACACACACACACACACACACACACACACACACACACACACACACACACACACATGCACACACACACACACACAACACACACACACACACACACACACACACACACACACACACACACACACACACATGCATGCACACACATGCATGTACACACACACAACACACTCACACACACACACACACACACACACACACACACACACACACACACACACACACACACACACACACACACACACATGCACACACACACACACAACACACACACACACACACACACACACACACACAAACACACACACACACACACACACATACACATGCATGCACACACATGCATGTACACACACACAACACACTCACACACACACACACACACACACACACACACACACACACACACACACACACACACACACACACACACACACACACATGCACACATATACACAAAATCCTATATAATAATAATATTATATTATTATTATTATATTATGAGTACTCTGTAGGATTCAAATCATACAAGCATATTAGAAGAAATAAAATTACCAATTTGAATCAGGAGAAATTTGCCTTCTGCAAGAGTTAATATTCTTAATTTATAACATCGACCTACCGCTGCATGCAGCAATGTAACTTCTGTGTAATGATTGATACTTAATCTACAAATATATTATGCAGTACAAATATAATAGACATTTCAGCCTAATAGTATGTCATTGTTCTAGTTTAATAATAATTATTCATGTCTCATCTTCCAGTGAATTGACTACATATTACACAATCAATTTCCGAAAAAAGGATGTTAATCACCAAAATTATTATCTCCGTGGGTCTCCTTATCGTTCCATTTACATCTGCTGGTGAGTATAATTACATCAAATAAATCATTAGCTAAAATGTATTTAATTTCAGATATATATACACATAATGCATATTAACATGTAAGTGGACTAGATTATGCGAATGCCCAAGAAATTGACCAGTGTGTATGTAGATGCTACATGCAATCATTGAGGGATATATACTGGTCCGGAGGACAATTAGAGGTGTTCAGTGTGGATACTGAATTATTACAAATGTTCATTTGGAAATCAGGATGGCTCTACTCTCCATTTGTTCTATCAAATTGAGAGCGAAGATTATGAGTAAATGGACAGAGATATTAAAAAATAATCAAATTTTATGATATATATTTAATTTTATCACTTTTCAGCGAGTCCGGCATACATAGACCATCTTTTGTGATACTGCTTTATGATGATTGACTATAATTTGAACAGAACATGTACTGTTATAGTATACTATACTTGAATGTCCTGATTATCCAACTGGAAGCCAGCTTTATCTTCAGGTGCATGTAAACAATTTGGCGTACTCCGGCATGCAGGAACACTTCCATCGATTCCCATACAAGTCCACCTTTGATTATACAGTACACATGTCCACAAATAAGTATATATTATAGTACATATCACACCACAGCAAGCAGTAATTGTATGT
>CAUJGJ010000345.1:126600-153600 GCA_963170055.1 Halisarca cf. caerulea
AGATGACACATTACCATACATCTATGAAAAATATAGTATATTAATACATATTAGGTGTAATATCTAAATTAATATATTGATGTCTTTTCCCCCAATATATAGCTAATTGTGGTGCAAACATATACAACCCAACCACTCACATCTGTTGTTTTGGAAAGCTTTCAATCAAAGGCTCACATTCAGCCTGCTGTAAAACTGAGAGTTATGACCCAAAAACACACATCTGCTGTGGGACAAGGCTTTCAATCATATTGTGGCCACATTCAGCTTCAGGTTGCTGTGGTAGCATAGGTTATAACCGAATTACCCATATCTGTTGTGGGGGAAGGGTTAAAACCAAAGACACGCCACATTCACAGTGCTGTGGGATTACGAGTTACAACCCTTAGTATAGTCTAGCCGCTAGCCCCGTATATACTTTTCCTCCCCCTCGCGGGCGGGAGGAAAAGTATGGGGCTAGCGGCTAGACTACCCTTAGTAGTACCCGCATCTGCTGTGCGGGAACGCTTAACATCAGAGGATCCCGTTCAGGCTGTTGTGGCCATATAAGTTTCAACCCAGTGACACACTTTTGCTGTTGGGGAAGAGTTTTAATCAAAGGGTCAGCATGCTGTAGGGGAGGGAGCTACAACACCAAGACACAAATCTGTTGTGGAGGGAAAATTTATGCCATGGGTTCTCAAACAGGATGCTGTGATAATGTAAGATACAACAAAGGGACCCACATCTGTTGTGCAGGAAAGATTTTCATCAAAAGATCTCATTTTCGTTGCTGCGATAGTAGTATAGTTACAATACATTGACTCACATCTGTTAAATTTTAAATTTTAAATAATATTTGATATGATTTAGGTTTGTAAAATTAATAGACATCTGCATACATCTTAAAAATTTTTATCCTGCATATTATAGATTAATTATGCATACACATAATTAGCATTGCACATGCAATTAATGTCAAGCACTCATGATAGTATATGTCTACATTGCCATGCAGTGGAACAAAGGACATATATATATATATATATATATTATATATATATATATATATATATATATATATATATATATATATATATGTATATATATATATATATATAATATAATATATACTGCATTTTTGAATTGTGACAAATGGACTTATAGTAACCTTTTACATTTGTGTACCAGAGAAAAGTGATAACCGCACATTCTGCATGCTCCATGTAATTTAAGCAAACAACTCATGCATGGACTGAGCTACATTCTACATGGGCAAATGCACATATATGCAGATACATAATAATATACGCATGCATGTATGTGTATGTCTATATATACCATAATATTACACCTGTGTGTATGTGTGTGTGTGTGCTTAAAATTATGTGTGTGCACATACGTGGTGTGTATAAGATATACTGTATAAGATGACTGAGATACAATCCACAAGAAAGACTTAGGTGAACTGCAAGTCATTGTATGGTGAGGGTAGGAGGGTTAAGTGTACATGCAGGGAAAGGTTCAAATATATGAGTGAGCACTGTACATGCAGGTTGATCTTGAATATTTGCAAAGTAGACATGCACGTACGTTGTCCACACATATCAATTTGTGCAGGCTTAATTGTTCTACATGTGTTTGCAAAAACGCAACTAAAACAAGCCTTTACAACCAAACCCACGAGGCTTACTTATAAATCATATTGTATTCATGTATCCATCTACTAATTATGTGTACATTTTGGCTAAATTCATATGAATTAAATCATAAAATTTAATTATTTTTTGGAAATGCATAATTTCTAGTTCCTTCTCCTCATGCCACGCCAAAGAGACCCCTTGTGACTCGCCCAGCTCTATAATTCTATCCACATTCATCTTATGTTTCTCAAGTTAAGAATGCTCTGATGTCAGTGGCTCCAAAAGAACTTAATGCTGTAACTCCTATGATGTGCGGATCTTGTGCTGTTGAGAATGCTATAAAACTATCAATGCTCAACTTCAAGGTAAGTATGTAGTCTAGTATAATATATATGTGCTATAATCTTGCTATATATAGGCAGTACTTCATACGTGCATGGAGTACTGCATGTGGAAGTATAATAAATGCCACCAAGTCGAACTTTCTACAGAGAAGGCAAAGAAGAAGCAATGGGATTCATCCTAGCTCAGAGGAATTACAATCTTGTCTTTATAACAAGGTATGGATCATAATACTGACTATATACCTGTAATAATCATGTGATTATTTATTGATTACGACTGATTCAAAATACTTGGTTTTCACTGATTCAGAAATTATCATGATTCTGAAAATCTTACATGTCAAAATTAACAGCCACAATGATACACTCATTGTATGGTCACCGTGATAATTGTTTCATACCTAATTGTATATGTGCATGCCATTTGCTTAATATCCAGTGTCTATGGTTGTACGTATGGGCTTATTTACGCAGAGGGAATTTAAATGTGTATATATACTACGTATACAGAACTTATTACATTCAATGTCACATAAGACTAAGTATGCAACATGAAGAATGTTAACTATTATTGCAACAATCCATGATACACCAAATTCCAAGTAAAGCAAATATCTAGCTGTATAATCTTTCTATAATTTCAATTTATATCCCAGCCATGTGGTTCGCCAAAACTTGCGGTGCTCTCATTTTTTGGTGGTCTTCATGGACGAACACTTGCTGCTCTTTCATGCACTCACACAAAGACATGGTTTAAAATGGATTTTACTGCCTTTGATTGGCCAGTTGCTCCTTTTCCCCAAATCAAGTACCCTCTACAGAAATACAGGGAGTACAATAAAGAAGAAGAGGCCAAGTGTCTAGAAAAAGTAGGTAACAACTATAATTTAGTAACATGCATGAGTCAATTTCATGAGAACTACTGCAATAAATGTATACAGAAGTGCTCAGTAGTAATAATATTATTCTATGCCTGATACATCCAAGATATATTTGGGGGAAGTATAGTGCATGCGCATCTGCATAGTTTGTTTCCATGCACATGTCAGATCTGTAAGAGAATTCTGTACATGGTTGAAATTTCGGAATCCACAAATTGTGTAGATACATGTAGTGAAACCACCCCGAATCATTTAACTGGGCCTCCATGGCATACCGTGGACACTGGTTAATTCACATGTATACACTCTAATCTTATGACTTCTCAAAAATCACCGATACATGCATGCATACACTGCATGCATGTATGGGAATTGTCTAATTTCTGGCTGTTATATTTGTCGTCATGCCCAAATCTCTTGGTTGGTCGTTGGTTGTGGAGGATTTGGCGTGGCTTACCCCTTTGTTCACCATGCACACATAAGATTATAGATCCGAATACTGTGGAATCTCTGTATAGCGTTTACCATTTGACCTTCAAGGAAACTTCATGCAATCCCATTGACTTAAGTTTAATTCTGGTACAGTAACTGTAACAGGAGCTTTTCATCATACCATAATACTCTCAGCATTTGCATGCATGCATGCTTGGCCCTTGCATGCAATATTGGAATCTGTTCAGCATAATTCATAGCAGCTGCTTGTATACTTAAGATAAATCTACTTGAATTTAGTGCTATAGCTAAAATAAATGTCCACTCTTCAAATAAGGGAGCATTGCAAATGCATCATGTATGTCACATAATTATAAATGTTACTGTATATTAAGTACACTCTTCTATTGGGAAGGAAACTATGCATAAGTTAACCTAGATTTAAAAACTAAAATTTAATAAAATTCAATAACCATCATTTTATCCTATTATTATACGATTCTGATACAGCACAAATTAATAGCAATATACCATATAGCGGAAAATTTTTGCGAGGTTTCATTTTTGCTATTTTCACAAAGGAGTAATTCTTGAAGATTATATATCTATATCTATATCTATATCTATCTATCTATCTATCTATCTATCTAATATATATATATATATATATATATATATTTTTTTTTATATATAATATTATATATATATATATATATACCGTGAATCTTTTAGGCTCGAATACATTTGAATACCAATACATTAGCGACCATCCGCGCAGATATGGACAATGCACTCGGTCACAACCATAGACATAGACATTATCTCTGCTGGAGTACTTTCTCTTCACCGCTGTACATGGTCTTAAGAATAAGTTTTCAGCTATCATAGGAACGTGACCTACTCTCTGATCGTTCTTATTCATTGCTAGCTATAGTGAGTACCTATCACAGGGGACCATTGCACAGTTTTTCCTCTCCAACTATAGCCTGCCAAGTATACATAGGCCTAGCGATCGAGAACCCCTCTTCGCTAATTTCAGCCATCGTATCACAGATATAGGAGCATTGACAGAAATGCGAATACAGTTGTTCAGCCCAGAATCGCAAAATTAAAACCGTGAAACAGCTTTCATGGGACAAATTCGAAAATTTCCCGCTGTCTGTGCGGTGAATCATAATAATTATTGCTTTAACTTACAGTTCCTGTTATAATTATGCTTAGCCTACATGATAATTCTTTTTGCTATAGGCAACTGCATGGCTATAGCTTTGCAAAATTCTCATTATAGTTTTATACTTCAACAATCCTCTTAATTTAGACTAGACATTTGTTAAAGAAAAGGAATGAAAGTGGCACATTTGTGGTTGCTGTGATAGTAGAACCAATCCAATCTGAGGGAGGTGAGCATGCATGCAAGAATACATGATACTGCTATTCTAGCTGTGCACATTCATTAATGTATTATAATGAGAGTCCTAATTAATTATTGCTGTGTGCTTTAATTTCCGGAGCACTATTTTCATTGACCAGTTCTTTCTTTTTATTATTATTCAAATTTCCAGGTGATATGCATGCTTCTCCAGAGTTTTTCAAGGGTTTGCAGCTGATCTGTAAAGAGAATGATGCTTTCTTCATTGTAGATGAAATACAGACGGGTGGAGGGCCTACTGGACAAATGTGGTATATATAAATTAATGTTTAACTTAGAAATTTAAATCAATAATAGTTGGTATATATTCAGACATTGTCTGACTAATTTTTAATATTTTGTCAGATCAATCCCCAAAATTTTGGTCAGACATACTTGCCTGAGCATCTCATTTTCATAATAATATTATTATGCACTAAGTCTTAATAATTAGGTGAAGTTATCAGGTCACTGAGATTGGCTATACTCATATGTGCCACACTGCATGCTACACTGTACTGTTCTACATGTGCACTAAGTCTTGACATTAATTGTCAATCTCCAAAAAATATGTGTTCAAGCAAAGACGATGATGATTTAAGATGATAGTGTCTGACCGGCTCAAAATGATATTATATATAGATATAAGGCCAATCACCATGCATTATAGCTTCAGCACCTATTGTCAAACAATTAATGCTATACAGTAACTGTAGACTCACCATGGTTAATTTTAGAATTAAGCGCATAATATGCCTTTCAGTCTAAGTGGTAAGGAAGTATTCATGAGCTTATTATAATTTGTGTGCCTATAATAGGTAGCCCGCAGTAGTAGTGCGCAGTAATATCACCATTATGGGAAATGAGTATATGCACCTATTAAAAACTGTGTGTTTCTTACTTGACCAGAGTCAACGGTATGTACCCTAATCGGAAAATATTTGCAAACAGTAAATTTCGCGATTCAGGGCCATATCTGGCAGGCAGAAAAATTCACGACTAAAAATTTTGCGAGTCTCGCGATACATTGTCTTTACCTATACTTTGGAATGTGTGCAGGAATATTCGCGACAAAATTTCGCGAGTGAAGTCAATTCGCGAAAATCGCAAATATTATTGGGAACAACTTATTCAGACTCGTGCACTTTTGCTTTTGGTTTGATTTTGCTTATCAATCATATTATTTGAGTAATATCTTGCCCCTTAGCATCTTGTTGTTATTTCGGTTTATTAATATGTTTAGTTGCTATACATGCAGTGACACAGTCTGTGATATAATGGCTACAGGGACTACTAGCTGTATGTACAGTGACTGTCATCATCTGTGCATTAATTTGACTATAACATACAGAGACTATGGCTAGGGGCTACAGTGGCTAGAAGTGCCTATTGGGGCTGCAGTGGCTACAGAGACTACAGTGGCTACAGTGGCTACAGTGACTACAGTGGCTACAGGAATTACAGTGGCTACAGGGACTACAATGGCTACAGTGACTACAGTGGCTACAGGAATTACAGTGGCTACAGGGACTACAGTGGCTACTGTGACTACAGTGACTACATTGACTACTGGGGCTACAGCAACTACAGTGGCTACAGTGACTATACAGGGACTACTGGGACTACAGTGGCTACTGGGGCTACTGGGGCTACAGTGACTACAGTGACTACAGTGGCTACGTACAGGGAATACAGTGACTACAGTGACTACATGCAGTGACTATGGTGGCTACAGTTACTAAGAGTGACTACATTGATTACAGTGACTAGTACTAATGTGGCTACAGTGGCTACAGGGACTACAAGGACTACATTGGCTACTGGGACTACTGGGATTACTGCGGCTACTGGGACTACTGGGACTACAGGGACTACAGTGGCTACAGGGACTACAAGGACTACAGGGACTACACTGGCTACTGGGACTACTGGGACTACTGGGGCTACTGGGACTACTGGGGCTACAGGGACTACAGTGGCTACAGGGACTACAGAGGCTACAGTGGCTACAGGGACTACAGTGGCTACAGGGACTACAGTGGCTACTGGGACTACAGCGGCTGCTGGGACTACAATGCATGGCTACTGGGACTACAGTGGCTACAGGGACTATAGTGGCTACAGGGACTACAGTGACTGCAGGGACTACAGTGGCTACAGGGACTACAGTGACTACAGGGACTACGGGGGCTACAGGGACTACGGTGGCTACAGGGACTACTGTGGCTACAGGGACTACAGTGGCTACAGGGACTACGGTGGCTACAGGGACTACAGTGGCTACAGGGACTACTGTGGCTACAGGGACTACAGTGGCTACAGGGACTACAGGGACTACAATGGCCACAATGGATACACCATACAGAGACTACAGGGACTACAGTGACTACAGGGACTACAGGGACTACAGGGACTACAGTGCCTGCTGGGGCTACAGGGGCTACGGAGACTACAGTGACTACTGCATGGGGCTACAGGGGCTACGGAGACTACAGTGACTACTACATGGGGCTACAGGGGCTACGGAGACTACAGTGACTACTGCATGGGGCTACAGGGGCTATGGGGACTACAGTGCACGTGACTACTGTGACTACATTGATTATAGGGGCTACAGGGACTACAGAGACTACAGGGACTACTGGGGCTACAAGTGCTATGGGCACTATACAGTGACTACAGGGACTACTGTACCTGCATAAACCTACTAATGCTACAGTGATATACAGTATACTAATGCTTAGTTACAGTATTATACAGTGAGAAGAGAGATGTATCATACTCTAAGCTGCTTCACCTCCTCAGATGCAAGCTTGGATTTGCCCTCATTCGATCATCCATCATGTGTATCCGCGGTGCCAGATCAAGAACCAGCCACTACTCCCATGAGCCCTTTGCTCTCCAGATTGCTGAGGGTCACCTTGATCACCACTAAGATGCTACTAATGTGAACAATTCACAACTGGCACTTTGTTTATTCATTATTACATACTTTATTCTGTGCCTGTATTATTAATCTGCCAGTATGTATTATACAGTATACTAATGCTACAGTGATACGTATACTATAATAATGCTATACGTCAAGTGATATACACACGCGCTCAAAAGAAAGTTGCCACTTTGACAAAATGGTGGCCGCGCGATATACCACCAATCGGAATAGCTGAAAAAACTGGGCAATGGGCTAATATAGAACTATTTTGCGTAGCTAAAACGAGGAACCGAAAAAGTGGCACAAACTTTGAGTTAGTATTGCGTACGTGTGCCTTTTGTAAGAATCAGCTTTGATTCTGGAATTTGGCGTGCTTTTTAGGCAAATAGTGCTGCATCCCTTTCATTTCACGAATGAAATCTGTGGTAATCATTGGTTAAGGTATTCCAAAGTTGTCCCAAAGTTAGTTCGTAGCATCTTCAACATCAGAATTTTGTCTATTGTATCTTACAACCGCTCAGTGGATCGTAAATTCTACATTTTCTAGCATCAAAACCTATCGCTAAACGACGAATTGTGATTGTCGTCCTTCGTTTACTCTGCTGAGGAAAGACGCCGTTCACAGAACAATTCATCAATATATTCCAGCATAGCACAAAGTTATGTAACTGTTGAAACTACAACTACTACGCTGTAACTGGTTCTAAGGACGCTTTGAGCTCCAATAGGAAAGACAAAGCGTTCTTTATCCACACGATATCTGCAAAGCGTCTTCGTTCGCCTATAAGGTTGCGAGGACACTCTGATTACGGATGGTCTTGAGCGAATCCAGTAGTCTGGGACATCAGCATGATTTTCAGCACAGACGAACTGCTGCCGTGAAGTTGAGCGGTACTCTTACACTGAAAAGTTGAACACTAAGACTTAGGGTAGAGAATATCATACGGATCCGATCTTCGAGACTAAGCTTTGCCAATCTTTTATTTTTAGTGTTTCTTTTCAAATATTTAAAGTTATTAAACAGTATTACTGTCGCTTTACTCACTATCGAGCATATTCAAAGTCTTTTAGCGACTTTTCACCGCACGAACAAAACTATACTCGCGGCGCCATTTTACATCATTGCGCAAGTGGCAACTTTCTTTTGAGCGCCAGTGTATATACATAGACTACTCGAGCTCGATGATGTCATTAGGTGACCGTTTATATGAAGGCTTAGCCCTTATTCCATGCATGTTTTAGCCCTCTTGGTTTTCGGAGAAAGTATGAGTAGATTTTGTAGGCTTTATTCCTTTCAGTGTGTTCGTTTGACAACGTACGTGAACAAGACAGAGGTGTCTGCCGTTGGTACAGGTAAGTTGTCTTGAAAGCACACAGTGTCTATGATTCGGCAGCTGATCGTCGCCTCCACCCGCGCGTGTGTTTGCTCGTGCTGAATCAGGTGAGAATGGACCATACTCAGGATTTCCACGTAGGTTTTCTTTAAATCTAGACGAGAGGTAACAATTACGATGAATTTAAGAAATACGTGACTAATAGTAGTTGTTTTGTTTGCACCTTTACACAGGGTATAAATGTGCTGCATAGATTACAAGAAGTGGTTTCAAAGACTTCAGTTTCAATTTTCCACACATGTCTAAGAAAAGCACTAGACCAAGTTCAGATAATATTTTCTATGGCTAGAAGCAGCTGACATTACCAATAATAGCGTGCATATAATACTATTATTACTGCCAATAGAATGCTAGTATTTGCTGACAAAGGATTTTATAATGACATGCATAGCAACAAAAAGTTTTGATGGTGTAGATGGTCCACACATTCAACCAAGAGTTATCACAAAGGAAGTTCCAGGTCCAAGAAGCAAAGCATTAATGGACGAGATGAAAGAGTTTATGGTAGGATTCAAATTAATTTTAATAATTATGACTTTATTTATTATTGCTTTTATAGATGAATTATGCTTGCCAATGGTTATCTTTGACCCTATTATACCATGCAGTCTTTGACCAAAGCGGCTTTAATTCCTGTTGAAATTTCTTATTATCTATATTCGTATCTATTTTATGTACTTTCCAGCCTTGTAATAGTAGACTACATCATTAAGTGTGCCAACAGTACATTCGTTATCTTATTCCTTGCTTAACAGGAGACAAAAACTATTCAAATCTTCACTGATTTGGAAAGGTCTCAGGGAAATTACCTCGTTGATGTTGATGGGAATGTTTTCCTTGATACATTTTGTAACATTTCCTCTTTGCCTTTAGGTACGTTTGTTTTCCACATATTATCATGATAGTCATGGCTTTGCATGTGTAAAGAATTACAGATTAACCTGTTTTTGTTGCAATATTATGAATGCAGGCTACAATCATCCTGCTCTTATGGAGGTGGCAACTAAAGAGGATATTCTGGTATGTCTTTATGAATGACTCAGAATTTACGCACATACACACACACGGGCACGCGTGAGTGTGTACGTGTGTGTGTGTGTGTGTGTGTGTGTGTGTGTGTGTGTGTGTGTGTGTGTGTGTGTGTGTGTGTGTGTGTGTGTGACTGTTTGTGTGTGTGTGTGTGTGTGTGTGTGTGTGTATGTGTATGTGTGTGTGTATGTGTTGTGTGTGTGTGTGTGTATGTGTGTGTGTGTGTGTGTGTGTGTGTGTGTGTGTGTGTGTGTGTGTCTGTGTATGTGTGTGTGAGTGTGTGCATGCGTGCATGTGCCATTACATGTGTGCATGCATGCTTGCATATTACATATCATACATCGTGCATGTAGTAACTGCTCATAAATAAAGGACATGGTGCTAAGTCTGAAGTTTCCATGCATGCATGCATATGGATCACTTGGGGCTGACACATGCTAATTTGTTTAAAAGTTAATTTCTCATACAGGTACACATATGTATGCTATGTTCGATAAGGATATTAAAACATAATGGTAGACGTTCAACCATCATCCATGTAGCGACCCTCCCTTGTTTTCTGGTGGAACAGAGATTCAACGTACAGTTTTGTATTATTCTTAAACAAGAGCAAGAACATAACTTCCTTGTATGTGAGTAGACTACAGGCTTATCCAGTACTTAATCAATTGTCTTTGTGGATTTTTTGTTTGCCCTAATTTAAATGAAAAAGAAACCAAAGATTTCAAATACTAACCATAGACATCAAGGTTTTTGTATACACAATATAGGCTCCAAATGTAGAACAAACTGTAAACGTACTAAATTGAAGAATGAATTTCAATGTTCCATCCACGACTTCCACATCCCAGCTTATACACAAGAAAACCAAAGAAAAAAACCCATGCAGCCAAAAAGCGTTGGACATATAGCAAATGGAACAATGTACGCATATTCATGTACTATATGTTATTAGCATGATTTACATGTTTAAAGTAATCTCATACAGTGAGCTCTAGCTATAAATAGCTCCTATGACGAGAACCAAACACCATGTACTTTCATTTAAGGATGTGGGTCAAGAAATTCCAGTTGTAGGTGAAGACCTAGCTGGGTTCGAGTTTTCCAAAACATGTATTCATCAAACATTACATGTGGTACATATATTGTGTATACATGCAGGGAAAGTTTCAAATATATGAGTGAGCACTGTATACGCAGGTTGATCTTGAAACTTTGCAAAGTAGACATGCACGTTGTCCACACCTATCAATTTGCGCAGGCTTAATAATTATTGTTCTACATGGGTTTGCAAAAACGAAACTAAAACAAGCCTTTACAACCAAACCCACGAAGCTTACTTATAAATCATATTGTATTCGTATATCCATCTACTAGTTATGTGTACATTTTGGCTAAATACATAATTATGAATTCAATCATAAAATTTAATTATTTTTTGGAAATGCATAATGTGGAATTAATTACACTATTATGACTAGTTCCTTCTCCTCATGCCACGCCAAAGAGACCCCTTGTGACTCGCCCAGCTCTAGCATTCTATCCACATTCATCTTATGTCTCTCAAGTTAAGAATGCTCTGATGTCAGTGGCTCCAAAGGGACTCAATGCTGTAACTCCTATGATGTGCGGATCTTGTGCTGTTGAGAATGCTATCAAACTATCAATGCTCAACTTCAAGGTAAGTATGTAGTCTAGTAGTATGTGCTATAATCTTGCTATATATAGGCAGTACTTCATACGTGCATGGAGTACTGCATGTGGAAGTATATTAAAATGCCACCAAGTCGAACTTTCTACAGAGAAGGCAAAGAAGAAGTAATGGGCTTCATCCTAGCTCAGAGGAATTACATTCTTGTCTATATAACAAGGTATGGATCATAATAATAATAATAATCATGAGATTATTTATTGATTATGACTGATTCAGAAAATTAATACTTTGTTTTCACTGATTCAGAAATTATCATGATTCTGATAACCTTACATGTTGAAACTAACAGCCACAATGATACACTCATTCTACGGTCACCGTGATAATTATTCCATACGTTACCTAATTGTACGTATATGCGTGTGCATACCATTTGTTTAATATCCAGTGTCTATGGTTGTATGTATACAGGCTTATTTGTGCAGAGTGAAATATACTATACAGAACTTATTATATACAATGTCACATAAGACTAAGTATGCAATATGACGAAAGTTGACTATTTTTGTAACAATCCATGATACACCAAATTCCGAGTAAAGCGAATATCTAGCTGTATACTCTTTCTATAATTTAAATTTATATCCCAGCCCCCTGGTTCGCCAAAACTTGCGGTGCTCTCATTTTTTGGTGGTCTTCATGGACGAACACTTGCTGCTCTTTCATGCACTCACACAAGGACAAGGTTTAAAATGGATTTTACTGCCTTTGATTGGCCAGTTGCTCCTTTCCCGCTAATCAAGTACCCTCTACGGAAATACAGGGAGTACAATAAAGAAGAAGAGGCCAAGTGTCTAGAAAAAGTAAGTAGCAATTATTATAATAGTAACATGCATGAGTCAATTTCATGATAACTACTGCAATAAATGTATACAGAAGTGCTCAGTAGTAATAATATTATTCTATGCCTGATACATCCGGCAAGATACGTATATTTGGGGGAAGTATAGCACATGCGCATCTGCATAGTTTGTTTGCATGCGCATGTCTAGATCTGTAAGACAATTCTGTATATGGTTAAAATTTCGGAATCCACAAATTGTGTAGATACATGTAGTGAAGCCACTCTGAATCATTTAACCGGGCCTCCATGACATACCGTGGACACTAGTTAATTCACATGTATGCACTCTAATCTTATGACTTCTCAAAAATAACCCATGCATGCATACATACACTGCATGCATGCATGGAAATTGTCTAATTTCCGGCTGTTATAATTGTCGTCATGCCCAAATCTCTTGGTTGGTCGTTGGTTGTGGAGGATATGGCGTGGCTTTTGTTCACCATGCACGCATTAGATTATATTGATCCGAATACTGTGGAATCTCTGTATATATATTATATCTATTGCGTTTAGTATTCAACCTCCAAGGAAACTTCATGCAATCCTATGGAATTAGTTAATTTCTGATACTGTAACAGGAGCTTTTCATCATGCATATATACCATATATAATATACTCTTATCATTTGCACGCATGTATGCTTGGACCTTGCATGCAATTGGAATCTGTTCAACATAATTCATAGCAGCTGCTTATATATTTAAGATAAATCTATGTGAATTTAGTGATACAGCTAAAATAAATGCCGCTCTTCAAATAAGGGACCATTACAAATGCAGCATGTATGTCACATAGTTATAAATGTTAGTGTATATCAAGTAAACTCTTCTGTTAGGAGGGAAACTATACATAACTTTACCCAGATTTAAAAAAAAAAACTAGAAATTAATAAAATTTAAAAACCATCATTTTATCCTACTATTGTTCGATTCTGAAGCAGCACAAATTAATAGCATTATACTGCATAGTGGGAAATTTTTGTTAGGTTTAATTTTCGCTATTTTCGCGAAGGAGTAATTCGTGTAGATTATATAATAATATACAAACTGTGAATCTTTAGGCTGAAATACATTTGAATACCAATACATTAGCGACCATCCATGTGGATATGGACAATGACGTAGGTCACAACCATAGACATAGACGAATCCTTTGCTGGAGTACTTTCTCTTCACTGCTGTACGTGCATGGTCTTAAGAATAAGTTTTCAGGTATTATAGGAACGTGACCTACTCTCTGATCGTTCTTATTCATTGCTAGTGAGTACCTACCACGGGGGACTATTGCACAGTTTTTCCTCTCCAAGTATACATAGGCCTAGTATTCTCTTATGTGGCTAGCTATCAAGAACCCCTTTTCGCACATTTCAGCTATCGTATCACTGATATATAGGAGCATTGACAGAAACGCGGATGCAGCTGTTCAGCCCAGAATCACAAAATTAAAACCGCGAAACAGCTTTCATAGGACAGTTTGAAAATTTCCTGCTGTGCGGTAATTCATTAGAATTATTGCTTTAACTTACAGTACCTGTTATAATTATGCTACATGATAATTCTTTTTGCTATAGCAACATGCATGGCTATATAGCTTTGCAAAATGCTCATTATAGTTTTATACTTCAACAATCATTATCTTCTTAAGACTAGAGATTTGTTAAAGAAAAGGAATGAAAGTGGCACATTTGTGGTTGCTGTGATAGTAGAACCAATCCAGTCTGAGGGAGGTGAGCATGCACGCAAGAATACATGATTACCTTACTGCTATTCTTAGACAAGCTGTGCACATTCATTAATGCATATGAGTCCTAATTAATTATTGCAATGTGCTTTTCCTGAGCGCTATCTTCGTTATTAATAACCAGTTCTTTCTTTTTATTATTATTCAAATTTCCAGGTGATAAGCATGCTTCTCCAGAGTTTTTCAAGGGTTTGCAGCTGATCTGTAAAGAGAATGATGCTTTCTTCATTGTAGATGAAATACAGACGGGTGGAGGGCCTACTGGACAAATGTGGTATATATAATAATAATGTTAGAATTTTAAATCAATAATAGTCAGTATATATTCTGACATTGTCTGACTAATTTTTAACTTTTGTCAGATCAAGCCCCAAAATTTTGGTCAGACATACTTGCCTGAGCACTAGCTGACATCTCATTTTCATAATATTATGCACTCAATTAGGTAATGTTATCAAGTCACTGAGATTGCAATATACTCATATGTGCTACACTGAATGCCACACTGTACTGTTCCACATGTGCACTAAGTCTCGACAATCTCCAAATATAAGTGTTCAAGCAAAGTTGAACCTTAAGATGATAGTTTCTGACCGGCTCAAAATGATATTATATATATATATATATATATATATATATATATATATATATATATATATATATATATATATATATATATATATTATATAGCTTTATGGCCAATCACCATGAATTATAGCTCCAGCACCTATTGTCCAACAATGCTATACAGTAACTGTAGACTCAGCATGGTTTATTTTAGAATTGAGCGCATACCGTAGATGTTGATTTTTTGTTAGGATGATTGTTTTTGCTAAGTAGCAGGTTAGGCTGTGATCGAAAAATTTAGGAGTCATTTGCTGCCATTATCTGTGTAGGTATTGTATGTATACAGTGTCCGCAAAAATTACATTACAAATGTTCTTCAGTATATATACCATATTTAGCAAAATTTTAAGCCCATAAAATCATCCGCATCTACGGTATGCCTTTCAATCTGAGTGGTAAGGAAGTATTCAATGACATGTGCTTATTATAATTTGTGCGCCTATAATAGGTAGCCAGTACTAATAAGTAGTAATATCACCATTAACAATGGGAAATGAGTGTGCACCTATTAAGAACTGTGTGTTTCTTGCTTGACCAGAGTCTACAGTATGTGTATGTATACTACAAGCTAGCTCTGTAGTCATGACATGTGCACTTAACATGCTACATGCATTATCCATAGGTATTTTGATTCAAACATTATACGTATATATACACATAATAGGGCTCACGAGGCTTGGGGATTGTCAGATCCTCCAGACTTTGTAACATTTTCCAAGAAATTTTTGGCTGGGGGCATTTTCCACATGAAGGAAGCAATTCCACAGGAGGTAAGCATTATGAAGAGAATTAAGTGGATGAGCCCGTGTGAGTGAGGTGTTCAGGTTTCATGTACTTTTAAGGTGTTCAGATATCATGTCTATAACTATCAAAATCATGCAAGAATCTAAATATTATGTCTGCACATATGTATAACAATCATCATATCTGTATGCAGATAATATTGCATGATTCATGTTCGTCAATTTTCAGCATCAAAATTAAACGCAAGTGGGACATGTCCAGGATCTGTTATGATAGCGCTTCCCAGTTTGCGTAGCGATAAATTGTAATTTTCGGGTGCTTACAAGTTATTAGTCACGCAGTTATCTCGTGATTCGAACTAATATTCGGGCGTATACAAATGGCAAATCCGCGTTTAGTGACATTTTCTGTCGTCACGGTTGCTCTGTCACATGCTTGCTTGTGACCTAACTCGATGTTTCTTCTGAATCATAGTTTTCGGCTGGGTGCTACGTGAGGGAACAAGCTGGAGACAGTTTCTTGGTGTCAATTTTGAGCCATCGGAAATATGCAACTTTTCCATGCGGGTGAGGGAGAGATTTTGTTCCTGTCGCAAGTTACAGGAGCTTGAATGTTGGCTTTTAAGGCCCAATGGATCAGATCTCGGCTTTGGAAAGGAACGGTCAACTCACCCGCATGGAAAAGTTAGTAAATGTTTTGTTATAGCGATTTATGTTAAAAAATAGCCATGGAAGCGTTCCGCCAGGTAGCACCCAGAGCGTTTCGCTTTTCAGTAGGGGTTAGGAAAACCTCAGTAGCTTCTTCGCCATAAAAGCAAGCCTTCCAAAAAGGTAATCGTACGAACGTCTACATGTCTGCCTACATCTTGATCCCTTGTTTAACTCTCTGCATCTACTACAAGTAGAGAACAGAAGCTGTAAAAAAGACCGAAAATTTCACACCTCCGAATTAGCGCGGACATGTCCCACATGCGAATGTTTTGGTTTGGGTACTGTGTACAGTTCTCCTTTGCAATCATAGGCAGTGTAATGCGGTCATGTAGATGTTATGTGTTTTAGCAAGTAGAATACTTGTGAGCGCATGATGCTATAATATAGTAATCTGTGTACAGTAAAATCTCGATAATTAGAACCATGATAATTAGTATATCTGGCTTAATTCAAACATTGATGAATGTACAATTCCTAATGTAGGGAGTACATATGTGGCTGGTTAATTAGAACTTATGGATAATTAGAACTCTTTTACCGGAAAATCAAGGTTCTAATTAAAGAGATTTCACTGTATCAATGACCTAACATGCAAGCTCCCTGATGCATTAATTTGCTAATTGAAGGAAAGCCTTAGCATACAATTAACTTGCTTGACAGTCCTAAATGAATGTGCATGTTTCATATTATAGTTTGAGGTAAAGTGCTCTCCATTGTGAAGCAGACATATGTCACAAATGTGTGTAGGCCTAAAATTCTGTTTGAGTGAAACCTAAAACCTACTTTAATGGAACAGTTTCTATGTTATATTCAAAATAAACTTAATATGCATAAAATGGAGCCTCATGCACATATCCCTCATTCTTAATTGGGACAGGGTGATTGCTGGTTACAGGTGAAATAGCTGCAGCTGCATGGTTACTTGAATTGTGGTAGAAATTGTCAATTATTATAACAATTTATATTAACAATGTTAAAGGTTGCTGACTGTCAACCATTTCATTTCATATTCAGATAGAGGTTTCAGTCAGTCCAGTGTGTAAGGCCAGTTTTTTCTCATGAATAAGAACTACTTGATTTGTCTCATTGGAATTTTAACACTTAAGCTGTGAGCCTTAGTTAAGTTAGCCATTCAAATTTTTGTTACCGTCTGCCATATGGGACAGGTAATCAGAGCAGCCGGTTAACTCACTGAGGCTCGGATATCTGTGAAATTGAAATGTAATGTAATATTTATTAATATCAATATGTTATGCATAATGGTTCCATGTATGTATGATGTTCTCAGATTGAGTGGTATTCTGTTATTTCCAGTAACTATTGGGCTGTCACTATACACTTGTTCAATATTTTGGTAATTTTACAATCTGCCTTATCCATTAGACAAACAGAATTGGAAACACTTGGATGGGGGATCCGGTGCGTTTGGTGCTGCTTGCACAAATTGTAAAGGTCATAAATGAGCAAAACTTACTGACTAATGTTGTGAAGACAGGAACAGTGCTTTTGAATGGATTGGAAAATTTGCAGGTGTGCCTAGCTTGTATATAGAATAAGTCCTTTGCAAATGCAGTATACTGACATAATAATAATATTGTCGATGAAATTTTAAGTCTTAGAAAACAATTGATAGTATAATACAGCATGCCTATAGTAATACAGCAAATTGCTCTTGATGTTGTACATAGTCCAACAATTTGCATGCCAGCCTTCATCATTATAGTGCACATACCAATAGCTGCATGTATGGTTATTACACCGTAATTTATATGAAATATGGACATGACAGTCTAAGTTGTCTTGGCATAGGTAACTTGGATTTTAATTTTTAAATGTAAATGACCTCAAATTTCAGGAATGCATACAATGGTAATTGCACGTGACATGCAATACTCAGATCGAATCTATAATTACATGAATATCCACGTAGTCAGAAGCCCAATGATATGTAATGTGATCAGGCATAGAATAAATTAATTGAATGTAACTGATGTCCTTCTGTGGTTCTCTCGTTTGTATTTTTACTGTGTTTCACATTCAGTTTATATTAAAATTGAATTTAATTCACTTTTGTATACTATTAGACAATGTATCCGACACTCACAATGGATGCAAGAGGAGTTGGCACATTCTGTGCATTGAATTTCAAGGATCAGCAGACAAGGGATAAAGTCATTGCGAAAATGAAGATGAAAGGTGTGCTACTGACATTCGTGTAAACCCCACAGCCTCACACACAGTCATGCACATTACGTAATAATATAATACATTTTGTGGGGCAGGGCCAACTAAGTAAACTGTGCTACTTGTATTTCTGCATGCATGGTACACACTCATTATGCTGAATTAAGCACAGTGCATATTATACTAAATGTCTAGTATACTTCCTTGGCTAGTGTATGGTTTTGTATTACACAATCGATTTATTTTCCATAGGCAGTTACTGTGGAAATATAGTCTGTAGTTAATGATGCAGGCTTACAGTCTGATCTATACTTATAGTTTAACACAATAATAATATAATAATAATAATTATACTACTAATAATAATAATAATATCAACAAAAAAAAAAAAAAAAAAAGATTAAAAAAATTAAAAAAATAATAAAAGAAATAAAAAAAAATAATAATAATAATAAAAAAAAAATAATAATAATAATAATAATTTGTAATACTACAAAGTTGTGAAGAAACTAACATATTACAGTATATCCTTTTATCAATTCTGTTCTAAGACTAATACATGTACGTATAACTACACAGCATACTAAAATCATATTTTACACACAAATTAAATGAAAACAATATGTACGTAAGATAGTAATGGCTAGGCTTATCTATGATAATGAAAATAGATAAAACAAATATTGAATAATGAAAATAGTCAGGTTAAAGCCAAATCACATGCGGGCGGAAACGATGAACTGGGAATTAACTTTGCCTGGCCTAATTATGATCTAATTTGATTTCTTGAGGGTTCGAACAGCTTGCTACCTTTGGTTGACTAAGTTCGGAACCTGTGCAATAAGATTTATTGCACACATCCAAAGTACTAATGATTTAATTCATTGACAATTTATCTAGTCTGTGTTAACATTGGTTTGATAATGCAGCAGTGTGTTATATATCATAATTTTGCAGTTCATTCGAAGTACATGACATTGTAGTTATGCCCTGGTATATATAATGCAATAACATTCTTTTGCATATTATATACAAAATATTAATAATAATTATTATTATACAGCTGCATGCAGTTTCTTGGGCCAGTGAGTACTCCTGGTTAGGGAGTACTCATTGCTGCATGTGTTCCTACCTCGATCACTCAATACCTTTGAAAGCAACTTGGAAAGTAAGTATACATGCACCTCTGATAGTGAGTACCTATTTGGCTTTCCCTGGAGGGTACTTACCGTCCAAGTTCTACTTTATAGCTGCATGATAATCATTGCATAACTACCATGTGTGGACAGCTCTATCTCATTAATTAACTAATTAATTGGATATTTTAAAGTCATTAATTAATAATTCTAGTATACTAAGTACATATATATTTCGCAGCTACCTTTATTATGAAGATCAAAAATTCACGGATGAAAAAATTGTGGTTTCTTGCTACAGATTCGGCAACAATAGGTTCTCTCCTGTTTTGCAAGTGATTGCAATTGCTTCTCAAAACAAACAATATTGTATCTTAGTTTGTTTATTCTTAGACTATAGGCTTAGTATTTCAATCCCTCAAGAGTAAACCAGTAAAATCAAGCAGATCGACTATAATAGTCCTTTTGGCCTTCCTTTGTTGTCTTGGTCAATGCTGCGGATGCATAAGACTATTGGTGGAGACGCATAGTGTACATCACGTAGCTATATAAGTTCCTTAAGCTTGAAAGAAGCGAATTCAATCAAGGAAATAGAATATAATGCAACTAAAAATCTGAGCAAAGTACAGTATGATCAATCCCTGCAATTGCTTGCAAACAAATTCTGTATGAGCAAAAGCAGTACACTATCCCTTTATATAGCAGCCTAATCCCGTGTAGCCAGACCCATGCTCGCCAGTCCCTGAAAATGGACGAGCGAGATTGGGTCTGAGCTACGTCAGACTAATAGCAGCCATTGTTTCATTGAAGTTCACGGATGAATATATTTTGAGGATTCTTTCAAACTGCAAAAACGGTGTATTAGCTGAGAAAATCTCTTGACGGTAATACTGTTTATAATATTATAATATTATATGGATTAGTTAACATCTTCCGTTATATTCTGTTCATAGGAGTAATAACAGGTGGATGCGGTGAGCGCACTGTGAGACTAAGACCATCTCTAATCTTTCAGCAAAAACATGCTGATATCTACTTGGATGTTCTGGAACATGTGCTGAAAGGATTGAATTAAATGCTCTGATGCCTATGATTATAATCTCTTTCACTGTGACAGCCTATATCATGTGTTGATTGGCTGTATAAATATTCAATTTGGCATGTTACAATAATATCATGCCGAACAAAATTTTGTACCTATACATATTACTAAGTTTTATTCATAATTATTATTGGTGTCTATACTAGCAATATTATATATTTACTGTTAATATTTTAATTTTTATGTACAAACATAAACTTTAAGATAGATGAAGGGTTATTATAATATATGTCCCCTTTGAATTCGTTCTTTATAACAACATGCATGCATGAATATGCATTGATTGCAACATACTGACTGTACTACTACATTATTATTGCATGCTAATATAATATAAATTATTTTAATTTGAATTAACCTTGTCAATCGCAATGAGTTACACATTCATGATCATGCGCAGATGTGACAATATAACCATGTTCAACATATAGTATACACCTGGACTTATCCTATAATTATAATAATAAAACATAATTATGCACAGTATTGCAATGTCATGTACAGTGACTGTGCATCACCAACTGGTTGACCCTCCTGATACATCTCACAGATCAATGCACTAGTTCGAATACTGTAACAGTGAATTATCGTCTGCCACAAGTCGTTTTGAAAAAATTGGGCGATCATGAATTATTGTGTTTGGCACGATTATCCAGCTTTGATCAAACCTCGTTAGTGAGTACACCTGCATGCAGAGACCCTGCAAATTGTATGCCATTCACTATCAGTAGTACTTGCTATATAAGCTGGGGTATCATATCCTATTCCTATAACCAGGTATATATATATATAACTAAGTGTTCTAAGTAACGAGGTCCTATCGTGTATTAACATAATATTACTATTATAATATTATAATGAAATGGTATACCGTATAGCCGGTTAATTTGGCGAGCATAATATTTGGCGAGCTGGATTAAAAAAGGTATTTGGCGGATTTAAATTTGGCGAGCTGGCCTACTAAAAGTATTTGGCGAGCGAGGCGCCGAAATGATACCAAGTTGACGCCCGCGAACGCACACCACGTGTCTATTCCGAGGTCTATTCGTTGTAGAAGAGCATAATATGCAAGCTCAAGATCAACAAAAGTTTCAATTCGAAAGCTGTATTCGTGGACATCACATATACCAAGATATTTGGACTCCTAGTTCCGGAGAAGTATTGATATGCTGCCGTGAAATCTACAACACCAAAGACCCTTACGCGGTGGCAGTGAAGCGAAGATTCGATAAAAAAGAATAGGACTTCATAGACGATGGCGCTTCCAAAGTCTTCTTACTGAAGTATTTGCTCAAGGGATACATATCAAACCGAGTCTCCGCTGCGATCGAACAAAAACGAGGCTAAACACGTGGCATTTGAAATTTGGCGAGCTGGGCTCTAAAAGGTTGGCGGATATAAATTTGGCGCCTTGGCTCCAAATCCGCCAATTCGCCAAATTAATATCCTCGCCAAATTAACCGGCTATACGGTATATAGTTTTATACTCTGCATGTAATCCAACACTTCAATAATAATAATCTACTTTATAATAATTTTATAATCTGACCATGCATCTTATTGCTGTGCAGTCGATGTCACCATGCATTAAATTTAATGTTGAACTATATATGTTGAATTTCACTCTACACTCTGACACAATTTCGCAATAATAATATTATTATACGTATATGAATAGGGTCCACAGTGTGTCGGAATATAGAGGTTCCATGCAGCTGTATAATTAGAAAGCTAAACAAAGTATGCCCTGTGCATGGCTTGCCACCATGCACGTAAGTGGTTACAAAGCATGTGGACTGCATGTAGTGCCTGGCTACTAATAGAATTTGCATCTAACGCATAATATGCTCATGACTCCAGTTCTTGCTACATTAATAGTACATGTCACAGCTAATGGAGTTCATTCACTGCCTCTTCTCTTGGAGTAAATTTTAGAAAGACACCGGTTTTTGGTCTCAGAACTCCACCTTTGTCAATCTCAATCGGAACCTGTGTGGGATTTGATGAGAGATCATGTTAACCATACATGCACGATTATCAATCATGATTCACTACAACAGAGTACTATAGAAGCGTTTCAACCACTATTGTAACGAAATATTTATGATAACTTAACCTTTTAACCCTTTATTGTGGAACAACTCGACCGCGAATTTTTGCGTTATTGTGGACGAGCCACTATAGTGGCGCGACCCCTAGTTGTGGGCGATCATGTTACTACAGTGTATGCATTTCAAATTTTGTACACGAGTACTACGTAGTAACAGTTAAAAGAATCTACAGCAACAACTCCATGGAATACAATACAACGATGTTATAATGCATAGTAAAATCTAACATAGAATTAGCGAATACGAAGTTATACGATACATATGCGATAATTTACTATAATAAACAAAAATGTACGGACGTCAGCACACATTCACTTCGGTAACTGTGTGTGGAAGAGCCGAAAACAGGGGACGACACAAAGAGGAATCGGCTCTGCTTCGTTACACTGCTTGCAGCAATACTTGGTACGCTTCCTGTTGGTCTTTGAGGAACAGTACCGACAGTCGAGAACGCCAGACAGCACATCAGGAAAGTGCCTCTCGCAGAATCGTCGGGAAGGAGAAGCGCTGTCAACAGAGTTGGTTGCCCTTTTCTTCCTGGACGAGTGGAGAGCCATCATCTCCCTCGCCAGTTCCACACGGAATTCCTTTTGGGATCTCTTGGCACAGTGTGGCAATTCGGTCTCGAGGATGTGCGCGTTCACGATCCCAACGTCCAAGAAGAAGTAAAAAAGGCGATGCCACCACTTCTTGGACTTACGGGAACAGCTGTATACCTGTCGCTTGCAGTCAGCTAAGTCCACACCACCCATGTTGACATTGTAAAGCTTAACTGCTAACGGGCATGATACAGCCATCCTGGAACCGTCCTTGTTCTTCCTCTGCACGCTGGATGTCTCGTTTGGACCGCAGATGGTTTCGATGAAGTCAATGTTTTTCTTGTCCTTCCACACAAAACAGTGCACATCACCAACAGTTTGAGATCTGTGCTGGCCACGGTCAAGAGCTACCTTCTTTAATGATGTTGGATATCTCTTTCTGTTTGAACGTGCTGTGCCACAGCAGTAGGTCCCGTGCGCTAGAAGCTGCTCAGCAAGGACCACGCTGGAAAAATAATTGTCAAAATAAAGGTGGTGTCCTTTGTCATAAATGTACTTAGCTAAACCAAGTACAACAGCAGTACTCAAGTTGTTTTCCCTTTCCTGAGCAATGGACCCTTGGTAGATCTCGCAGTCGTTCATCATGCCATTGGGGGAACAACGACACCACACCTTGTAACCACGCTTCGTAGGCTTCATGGGCATGTATTGCTTCATACTGTTTCTGCCCTTGAAGCCTACCATGGCCTCGTCGATGGATTGTTCCTTCGGTGGATGATAGATCGTCCTCCAGGTCTCTCGCAGGCAATCTATCATTGGACGAATCTTGTGGAGTCGATCATATCCGGGTTGGTTGCGAGGCACTGCTGTGGTGTTGTCATTAAGATGGAGACAGCGGAGGAGAGCCTTAAAACGGTCAACGGGCATACCAGCAGAAATTCCTGGCACCCCCAAAAGGCAGTCCGATGACCAGTAGTCATAGAAGAAAGGCAGCTTGTGGACTCCCATTGCAATGATGATCCCCAAAAACAAGTACATTTCAGTCACTGTGGTATTGTACCATCTGTAGCGTGCACTGGGTGGATTCTGATTAGCATACACATTTGTTTGCTCCACTATTATCTCCATCATGTCATTGCCAAATGTCACATAATGATTGAAAAAGTCCATTGCTGTGGATGTACTAGGCATATCAATTGCAGGGCCAACGGGGCTGTCAAAAGTGTCAGGAAGCACTGTAAATTCAGATGTGCTATTTTGGCATGCTTGTGGTGTGTAACAAGTGTGCCATTCTTATAAAAATGTGTCAATAGTGTGTGGCTGCAACTAAATAACACAAAATTAACACCTTCTCTTAGAATGACATACCAATATAGCCTTCCTCTGTGTCAAAACTACACTTCAAGGTGTGCTATTCAGCACATTGATTATATTACATTATTAGCATGTCATATAAAACACCAGCATATACCAATTAATTATTTGGATATGATAATATTATTGCTTTCTCCTTGCTATATTATAGCTAGATTGGATGACAGAGAGTGTGCATGCACGATTTTACTATCTACTGGCAGATATTGTATACTTTTTGTTTTATTATGCGAGCATGCACATCAGAATTTTGCACAAATTGGTATATAGCAGCTTTGGGGGCATACTTTGGTATTGTAATCCCTCTTTAATGTCTATAATATAGCTGCATCATGATCATTATAAATTTTATACATACAGTACTCGTATACTATAATAATATTTCCGATGCGTTATAACATTTCCGTTAACGTTTCTCGTGCGCGTGTTCTGGAGCTGAAGAGAAGCTTGAATTAGTACTGAAGAGATGGATTCTTCTCCTACGAGAAAGCGCAAACCAACCGTAGGTAGGTTATTGTGCTTGTTACGCAGTGTGGATTACTGTGGATTAACTGAATGAACAGTACTGTGATATAGCGCGTACTTATAGCTGAAATATTTACAAGTGGGACGGCCAGAAAAAGTAAATGGCATCCCTAGCTGCTGAATTGGGTACATGCGTTCTACAAAGCTAGCTAGGCTTATAAGTAGAGTAAAGTGGGGTAATTTGGCTCACTGGGGTTATTCAGGACGGGACCTTTAAAATCTGCTATGGCTGATGAGTCTAAACAAACTTGCTACTGCTGAACTCCCAATTCATGGAGACAACAGAGATACAGAGCCCATCCTCTCCCTAGTGTAGAGGCTAGCCTCTCCCTATTATACAGAGCCTAGCCTCTCCCTAGTACAGAGCCTAGCTTCTCCCTAGCCTAGTACAGAGCCTAGCCTCTCCCTAGTACAGAGCCCACCCTCTCCCTATTATACAGAGCCCAGCCTCTCCCTAGTATAGAGCCTAGCCTCTCCCTAGTACAGAGCCTAGCTTCTCCCTAGTACAGAGCCCACCCTCTCCCTGGTATACAGAGCCTAGCCTCTCCCTAGAACAGAGCCTAGCCTCTCCCTAGTATACATGCAGAGCCTAGCCTCTCCCTAGTACAGAGCCTAGCTTCTCCCTAGTACAGAGCCTAGCTTCTCCCTAGTACAGAGCCTAGCTTCTCCCTAGAACAGAGCCTAGCTTCTCCCTAGTACAGAGCCCACCCTCTCCCTAGTACAGAGCCTAGCCTCTCCCTAGTACAGAACCCACCCTCTCCCTATTATACAGAGCCTAGCCTCTCCCTAGTACAGAGCCTAGCTTCTTCCTAGAACAGAGCCTAGCTTCTCCCTAGCCTAGTATAGAGCCTAGCCTCTCCCTAGTACAGAGCCCACCCTCTCCCTATTATACAGAGCCCACCCTCTCCCTAGTACAGAGCCTAGCCTCTCCCTAGTACCTCCCTAGTACAGAGCCTAGCTTCTCCCTAGTACAGAGCCCACCCTCTTCCTATTATACAGAGCCTAGCTTCTCCCTAGAACAGAGCCTAGCTTCTCCCTGGTACAGAGCCTAGCTTCTCCCTAGTACAGAGCCCACCCTCTCCCTATTATACAGAGCCCACCCTCTCCCTAGTACAGAGCCTAGCCTCTCCCTAGTACAGAGCCTAGCTTCTCCCTAGCCTAGTACAGAGCCTAGCCTCTCCCTAGTACAGAGCCCACCCTCTCCCTATTATACAGAGCCCAGCCTCTCCCTAGTATAGAGCCTAGCTTCTCCCTAGTACAG
Source organism: Halisarca cf. caerulea (assembly GCA_963170055.1). NCBI lineage: Eukaryota > Metazoa > Porifera > Demospongiae > Chondrillida > Halisarcidae > Halisarca > Halisarca cf. caerulea. The sequence goes on from CAUJGJ010000345.1 coordinate 153,260, forward strand.
AGCCTAGCTTCTCCCTAGTACAGAGCCCACCCTCTCCCTGGTATACAGAGCCTAGCCTCTCCCTAGTACAGAGCCTAGCCTCTCCCTAGTATACAGAGCCTAGCCTCTCCCTAGTACAGAGCCTAGCTTCTCCCTAGTACAGAGCCTAGCTTCTCCCTAGTACAGAAGTGATTAGTGGTTCCAGTACACTAGTGTACTGGAACCACTAATTACCGTAGAGGAAGTGACCTCTTCGGTACTTGGGTGTTCCTCGGATGTAGGCTCTGTTGGTGTTTGTTGCGGTTCAACTGGGTCTTCGTCTAGTTTAGACTCATTTTGCGCTTGTTGGAGTGGGTCTAGAG
>CAUJGJ010000345.1:153800-178800 GCA_963170055.1 Halisarca cf. caerulea
GCGGTAGACCGGTTTCAAAGAAGTCGTCGTCTTCGTCTAAACTCGCGTCTGAATTGTTCCAGTCGGGTTCATCGACCATAGTAGCAATATCTTCTGTGCTTATTTCTCTAGCCATAGTGAGGGTATTCGGGCTGAAAATGCCGCCTTTTTGTGTTTTCGTTAGGAGATTACGACATTTTGGAGGGTTTATGTGAGAAGAAATCAGGTGTTCCACAGGAGGTTAGACGACGATCGAGTTCGACGAAAAACCTGCCCCGTGTGAGCAATCGCTGAATATTTTTCGCTACTTACGTACTTAGTTGTATTCAGCAAAGGTTAGGGGCCCCAAGCAAGGTTAAATGAAGCGTATAAACTCTTAGATGTTCGTGAAAAGCACTTTAGAAAAACGAGCCACTATAGTGGCTCGTCCACAAGCCAATGACGTAATTATGTGGGCTATTCCACACACGCGTGCGGTCACGTGCGAGCCACTAAAGTGGCTCGTCCACAATAAAGGGTTAAGGCCCAATAGCCAATTTTTTTTTTTTTTTTTTTAATGAACAACAACAAATTGTATTAAAACAGTACATAATACAAGACAATTGTTAAAGAAAAATATCAAGTGGTCATAATAGGTTATTAATTAGTTCACTGTGGGATGCGGGCCTCGGCCATCACTAGGTCAATGCTGTTGCATCCACTCACGACATGTGTGCTGCTTGATCGGGCTCCTCTGATGCAGAGAACTGCAGATCTCAGTAGTGAGAAGCTGAGGTGTGTTCTAATCCATCCCAGAGTTGAAGAGTAGGTGGATGCCCGCTTCTCAGATACCATTGATGCCAGCCTCTTGTAGAATGTGGTGGCAAGCCTGCCCATTCCACCGGTTGTTGCAAAGACGAGTGGGGTAAATGAACCATGTTCCACCTGGAGGATTCTTTCCTCATACATCCGCTTCTTCGCTTTTTCCTCTCGTCTGTAATTGGCTTCTAGGGAAGACCGTCTGTATGATTGTGCGTTCGGGTTAAAAACCTTCACATTGAAAAATGCACATTGACGGTTACTACCCCAAAAGCCTCTGGCTCTGATGTCGGCTCTTGCATTGTCTTCCCGATTAGATGTAGTGAATTGGAGGGATTCACCCTCGAGGGGTTGAAGATTAGGCTCAAGTGTCACGTCAGTGCAAACTTCAGCAAGAAGCTTGCCTGTGTAGTTTCGAATTTCATTGTGCCTTAAGGTTGGGAAGGCGCCCCTGGCACAGTTTAAGGCATGGTTGACAGTGAAGGTGCTTCCACATTCACACATGGTTGGGAGTTTGTCAGGGGTCCATCCATACCTCAAGCAAAGAGCATCGCGAAATGCCCCTTTGTGGAGTGAAAAACCATGGCATTCAAGAGGCAGGGATGTCAGCCAGTTCGATGAGCCCTTCTCATTAGAAAGCTCCACAACCCTGCCAAGTGACTCTGGTAGGGTGAGATTATTCATCTCATCCTCTGCCTCTTTTCTATGCTTGTTCTTCACCTTAGCTTTCCTACGCTTCTGTTCCAACTCAATCTCATTGCCATAGGTGTCCTTTTGCTCCATTATAATCTCCACAAGAGGTGCAGTCACATCCACTGATGAATCATACTGCTCACAGCACTGGCGGGTGGGGTCAATGATTCCCAAACCACCATTTCTGCATGGGAGAGCCAGTAATTGTCGTTCCTCATTTGTAATTGCCGCTCTTCCTGTTATCACAGGAATAAACTTCTTTCTGAGAGTATCTTCAAGGGGTGCCATTAGTTGAGCGATATCGGGGGTTGTCCTCATGATGTATGTCCATTTCGATATCATACCATGGGTAAGTGCTGAGTACGCAGCCTGTGGTTCAGTCTTGGCAATTTCACAGAGCCTCTCGAGTTCATCCACCCAGGTGGATATTTTAGCACTAACGTATCCACAAGAGAAAGACTCGCTACCCAGAGTTGATCCTAAATGTCTTTGTCCAGTGGATGCGATATGTATGTTGCAATTCTCAAACAACTCCTTTGCCTTCTCCAAGTGATCCTCTTTAGTAAGGAGCCAGGTCTTGGATGGGTTGGGGAAATAGCCAAACGCCGGGCCAGCAGTCTGGATCTTCATCCACCACTCCCTCACTTGCTCGATCTTTCCTCCCGCTGAAGCGTCGTCTGCAAACCATAATTGTTTATATGGTCCAGCTATCTTCTGGATCAGGGGTAAGATGGAAATGCCATAAATCGGCATCGCAAGGGGATCACCCTGTGTAGTCCCTTCCCTTGAATAAACAGTTTCTCCATCAATGAACAGTTGAGCATGTACATGTTGGTAGCTATGATGGCTAAGGGAGGACATAGGGAGTGGATGTTTATGAGGGCAGCCTTTCGGTTCAGGGAATTAAAGGCATTTGTGGCATCTACCAGTAGTATAGCCTCAGTGCCTTGGTCATTGAAAATCTCACGCATGGCGTGAACACCGGCCTCACACCCTGACACTTGTCCTACACAGAGCTGGACACTCCCTGCAGCATCTTTGATATCCTGCCCAATAATGGCTAGGATGGCCTTACTGATAATTCTTCTCAGTACCTCAGCCACCCCAATGGGCCTCACTCCTGGGTTCTTATCAAGAGCAATCAGCCTACACGCAGTGAAAGAATTCAGAATGGTGGGGTCCAAGTACTCGCAACTCACTCTTCTTGCTACACTTGATAGGCTGTGGCAAAGATCATCAGAAGCCTTTCGGAAGGCAGTGCACATCCTCCTCCATCCAGCAGCATCAATTCCTGATGGTCCCGCCGATCCTTCAGTGTGTAGGGCCGCCCTTCGGACTACCTCACTATCAATTGCCTCAAATATGACCGGGTGGAATGGTTTCTCCGATGTTCCATGCAGCACCTCCTGCGTAATGTCACCAGGAGCAGGATGCTTCTCCTTCAACACGTCCAGCACTGTCTTGGTGTCTGGCCCATCAAAATCCACAACATCACCGGCAGATAGAGGGGTTCCCTGAATCTTGGAAAGCAATCGAAGTGCCGATTTCACATTTCCCTTCTTCATGAGCTTTGAGAAAGATTTGGCCAGCTTTTCAATTTATATTGGTATAAGCCAATATAAATTGGCTTATACCCTTAAGGCCCGCGATAGCCGAACATTGTGCAATCATAATAATTTTTATATCAAAAGAAAGCCCAGAGTGAGCATAATAAACAGTGCAAGTTTGAAACAGATACAGCCACGTACGAACTGTATAGAACCTTACAGAAATATACTAAAAACGCATGCGAAGTTCGTTTAACGCAATTATACAAACTAGTTTACAAAGTTATACAAACAATAAAAATGGCCGTCTGAAGAAGTTCGCGCGATCGTGTTTATCTTCTGCCTATATTGAGCTTTGTGTGGTATACTTTGAAGCAGTTGGTAGGGCACAATGGTACTGGGCGCTCAGGAGAGCAATCCTTGCAGCAGTAGGTAGTTGAGCTTGAGGCTTGGCAAGATGGTCAGGGAAGTGACGTTCACAAAGGCGGCTAGCAGGAGGAGGATCTTGTACGGAAGGTCGCTTTCTTGAGTTCGTACAGCCAATCATGTACTCAACAAGCTGCAGAAGGAACTCTTTGGGGGTAAGCTGTTTGGTGCCATCTGCCTCTTTGTATAAAATGTATGCGTTCGCTGCTGCGGCATCCACTAGGAAGTAGAATAATCTTAGCCACCATTTCTTGGACTTCCGACTGCAAGAATATGTTTTGCGTCGGGAATCGAATGTATCCACTCCTCCCATGTAGCTATTGTATAGTTTTACGCTCTCAGGACATTGTATTGCAGAACGAGTTCCATCTTTATTGCGACCTAGTACTGTAGATGGGGTGCCAGGAATGCTGATATTGTTGATCAATGCCACAACTTTATTGTCCTTCCATACTAAGCATTCTATTCCATCTACCATTGCGGATTGGCATTCTCCCCTGGTCATTCCCTTCTCTAGGACTTTTAATCCCTTCAGAGTACTAGGCCAGTGCCTACGATTAGTTCTGGCTGTCCCGATCATTTGTACCCCTTTCTCCCTAAGATATTTGGCCAGATTCACGTTGGAGAAGAAATTATCCATGTAAGCGTGGTAGTTTTGGTTGTACAAAGGTTGCAGAAGTTTCTGCACTACTGCTGCACCAAGGCCGTCCTCATTGCTGCCCTCGCCAGCACCTGTGTAGACATCTACATTGTACATGTAGCCGTTGACTGAGTCACATGCACACCAGCATTTGTACCCTCTTTTGACAGGCTTTAAGGGCATGTATTGTTTCAGGCTGCTTCTGCCCTTGAACAGAACCATAGCTTCGTCAACTGCTACCTGTTGGTGTGGTTGGTATGCAGCTTGACTGTTGCTACGGATTCTGTCCAAGAGTGGCCTGATCTTATACAGCTTGTCAAAACCAGGTGTACCCCGCTCAGGTGCTGCAGAATTGTCGTTGAGGTGCAGATGTATCAGTATTGACCTAAATCTGCTCCTGCTCATCCCCTTAACAATTCCAGGTGTACCCAATAGAGGGTTTGTGCTCCAGTAATCCCGCAATGCAGGCAGTTTCACAATCCCCATTGCCATGTGTATACCCAAAAATGATTTGATTTCCGCATCATTTGTATCCACCCAGGTGGCCGTCCCCTTCTGCAAGGCATACAGATTCGTCTGCTCTGCAATATACTGGAAGGTGTTGTCATCCCAGATTTGCAAGAAGAAGTCAAAAGGGTGACTATCTGCCTCACAGCTGACTGTAGGGCCTGGAACCTGTTGAAAACCAGAAGATACTGGTGCAGGCACAACGGATTGAGAACTATCGACAGATTGAGAACTATCATGGGACTGGAGCAGATCTGTTGTGGGATTTGGAGTGGTAGAAGACGGAACAAGATTGGACTGACTTGCTGCTGGGATTTCACATAAGTCCTCTTCAGGTGCCTGCTGCTCTACCCTCTCCAGTGGATCATCAGATGGTGGATAGTTAAAACTTTCCATGTCACCTTCATGCTCCTCGCTTACTAGATCATCATCAGATTCATACCACTCTGCATCATCATTTATTTCCTGCAGTACATTGTCTAGTGTAACTCTGTTTGCCATAGTTTTCGTTTTGTACTTGTATCTGAAGTAGAATAGAAGTTTAGAATGTCTATCTATAGTTTGCATGATGATATAAACATGATTTTGCGGACGTTTCCACGGTTTGAGCAAGATTTACGTGTAGTTTGCATGTAACAGAACGTATTCTATATTTGGGTTACAGTTTGGAAAGATTTATTCATCCGAGGACCTCACCTTTAAACAATTGACTCTCGATCGCTATAGTACAATCTTCTGATAGTCGACGAGAAGCAATTCAGCGATTTTCGAAGTTATTGAAAGGCTAAACAACGCTAAAGAAAGAGCAGAACAACTCGCGCCACTTTTTTGGCTATTGGGCCTTAACGGGTAGGCGTTAACACAAACACGCGGGCGTTAAAAGGTTAAAGATTGAAAGTTTACTGCAACTGAGGCAAAGATACATTACCATAATAAAACATGGCTATTGCATACAATTATGACACTTATGATCCCATTCAATGACATGATGGTATGCATCCAAAAAAACTTAAAACAGTGGTTTTGCCCGCACGTACACACACACACACACACACACACACACACACACACACACATGTACACCACACAGATAACATCTGCAAGGTTAATAAACATGTACACATTTAGGTCTACAGGGGTACCTGTGCATGGGAGATGTGTATTATGTTGTTGCAACAGTAATGACCATCATGATACAGGACCTGGTGTAATTCTAGTAAAAGCACGTACACAAGTACATACTGTGGTTTCCTTGGACAACGTGATCTTGTATTTCTTTAAGACTTCAATAAGAATCATTTTAGCCTCCAGCAATGCAAACCTCATTCCGACACAATTTCTAGGTCCAAGACCAAATGGAAGGTAAGCACAAGGATGACGTTTGGCCTTCTCCTCTGGTGAGAACCTGTGGGGAGAAATTCCAAGTCATATGTAACACTTAGTCTAAGCATAGTCAAAAAATTGCAAAAGGCAAGCGATTCTAAAATAAAAATGATGACATGGTGATGAAAATCTACTTGCAAGTGAATATGATCAAGCAATCTCAGAAGTTAAATTCGAGAATTTGTTTCCGGTTCTCATTGAAAACACCATAGAAGGGGATATCCCCCCCACCCCCAAAATGCCAAAAATACGTCAATTAATACATGCAACATGTAACAGTCAAGGTCAGAAACGCAACATAATTCATGGGATAGGAAGTTACAAATTTTCACTTAATCTTAAAGTATTATACTTCTCATTTGTTTTTGTACCAAATTTGGAAGTCATCTACAAGCACAAATGAGAAATAGCACTTTGAATTCACCCAACTACAATAAATATGGTCAATGACACCAAAAGTGCCTTCCGATAGAGATTTCGCTGTATCCTCCCTACCCAACATGATTACGAAGTGGAACAACGATGAAAAGAAAGGCCATTGAAAGATTTTGAAGTGTTACACGAACTAACAAAAACTTTGAACAAGCCGTTCTCGAAACACTGTTTCGGTGTTTGCATTTCCAACCTTGACTGTCACATACAGATTTGTGAAAGGTTTGCAACCTTACAGTAACATGGTACGCAGGTATGTTATGTCCGATTTTATGGCAAAGTCAAAATGGCCGCCGCTAAGATGACCGTAATTGCACCCCTATTTTCTTCGTAGATACTTTATAAAAAGTGTACAAAACGTCATACATAATATTTCTAACATTCCTACTTTGTAGCAATACCTCTTTTCTTGCTATATTCAATTCGGTAGTTGTACAATTGAGCGTTTGCCACAACGTCCGAAAACAGTTTCAGTGGAAAAGGCGGAGATCTAGATGGTGGCTTTTAAACTTTAAAGTGGGTTCAAAATAATCTTAAGATTAATATCTAAATTTTCACCGCGTATAAATTTGAAATTCTCTTCCTCGACTGTTATGTGCAGCATTTTGTGGTTTTCAAGCCAGACCAAGACAAGAAATAGTGAGACATAACTTGAATGGAACAAGCAATCAAAAGTATACTCGGTGAAAATTTAGCTTTACCTCTTAGAAATCACCCCTCAAATTCCTGCAGTTATGGACCACCATCTAGATCTCCGCCTTTTGCGAAGAAATTTGCCCCATGAAGAAGGCTCTTCTCAAGGCCAAAGTCACATGATGTCACGAGACGGAAGTTAACGGAAGTTACAATATAATTAACGCAAGGCCATTATTATCTTCGGTTTTTGAGGCAAATACTCTAGATCTAGTCAAGTTTTACTCAGCACGCTCCTTTTGTGAATATTCTCCCTCTGGAAGATTGCTTGTAGCCTCGGCTTTTGCAGCTGAACAACAGACACAGAGAAAGGCAAGCAAAGGTTTTGTCTACTATCCACGATCTTCGTTCACTATTCTATCAAACCTTCAGCATACGTTCTTACGTAGCCCCGTGGTTCTAAACGAAGGAGTTGAAAGATTGTAAACTTCTCTCAACGTCGGATTTACCCTTCCAAGATCTACAGTTTGTACGCAAACCGTCGCTCATTTCTTTGCAAGCCTTCCAAAGAAAGTTTTATAACCAAAAACAAACATTTAGAAGTTTGACAACGAAGCGTGCTGTGTAAAGTTGGGTTGGGTCGAGTGTTTTTACTTGCTAGCCGCGTAGCTTCCTAAGCTGATTCACGTTGCTGGCACATGACCAACCCACGCAATTCTGAGTAAATGAAATTCATACCGTGAAACCCGCAAAGCCCCCGTGTTATGGCTAGATTCTGCCATAACATACCTGCGTAAAGGGTTCTATACAAAGGCATGCTGAAACAGCATGTACCCTAATACCATTGTCCAAAATCAGAAATTGCATGGCTAGCTATATTACCATACCTTTCAGGATTAAACTTGCTGGGTTCCTCCCACGTGTTGGGATCATAGTGAATCTTCAAAATGGGGAAACGTATACTAACTCCCTTTCTGATGTGGACACCATTTACAACACAGTCTTCCGTACACGAACGCATTGTCCTTTAATCATATCATACAAAAGCAATATCATATAATTATTATAAGAAATCATCATTATAATTAACATTAAACATATTATGTAATATCATATATATGGAAACACTTGTACATACAAACACATACGCACACACACACACACACACACACACACACACACACACACACACACACACACACACACACACACACACACACACACACACACACACAAAACACACGCACACACACACACACACACACACAAAACACACACACACAAATCACACACACACACACACACACACACACACACACACACACACACACACACACACACACACACACACATAAACACAAACACACACACTGCACACACAAATTATCAACTTACATGGGCAGAAGAGGATACATTCGGAGAGATTCACAGAAGACCATGTCCAGATACTCAAGATCATGTGTAGCATCGTACATGGTCTTCTCCTACAAAGGATACACAGCACAAGGGTCGTTGTGATAGACTCACCCCTTCCATCTTATGTGTGGAGAGTTTTTAAATTATCAAACATGGATTCTAAACGTGTAAAATACAGTTACTTTATCACATTTGTATGCATTATTGAAACATGAATGGAGGCAGGAACCGCTAGCTGAACATGCATAGAGCAAGCCAGAAGGAGATCCAAACTGCTGGAAACTTAAAGCATTGTAGATAAAGTTACGTATAATATACGGTACTACTGTAACACTGAAAATGCAGTGTCTTCACATTACGATAGTCTCAATATAGTAAAGCATCACCTCTAATGCAATCCTACCCTCTGTATAAAGCATCATTTATATTAATCATTCAGATCATACTAAAAACTACGATACATCAAATTTGCCTTGTAATTGAGTTATCCAAGGAGTGTCTGATAATTGAAGTTAAATGGTGCGCTTACTGGATGGTCCTCCAGGTAGGCGTGGATTTCATTTGCCAGTCTTTCCTGTACCGAGGGATTGGCTCCAAGAAGGTAGGTTGTAAAGGTCAGAGCATTACTGGTGGTCTCGTAACCAGCTAACAGGAAGCCAACAGCATCTGCAGCAATCTCTGCAGTGGTGAGCTTGGTCTTCGTTTTATCATCAGTTGCATCGATCATAAGTTGAAGTAGGTCTTTGTGCTAAATGTGGATTATGAAAATCAAATCAACTAAAGATAATCCAAGACTTCCCGCCAGTTTCAAATTGTGATTATGGACCATAGGGGGGAAAGGTACTACAGCGAAACCTCTCTAATCATACAGTGTCGGATTAGGAGATTGTCGGATTACAGAGTCACTGTGGCCTTTACCATACTTTAATACAGTAACTGTCAATGTACCTCATAAGATGGTTGGATTAAATCGATATCATTGGATGGAGATATTGGAACACAAAGATTTCATAGTATCACAAAACATGGGGTAGAAATTCCAATATAAAAAGGACATTGTCGAGATAGTGGGAGGTGCACATGGTTGTAATGAGCTCCTTAATTGCTAGACCGGTGCAAAAACCTATAGCTGTCTTATTTAAGGTTACATGTGACAAGGTTACAACAACCATTCATTTCTGTATGGGAATGCACCTTGCTTCCTCGCATAGTAGCCCTTGAATGCACAATGAACATTCAATCATGCAAACGCACACCAATGAAATGATCACAAACATAATATTACACCCAAGACACCTGCACAAAAACATAAAGGACAGATAAATGAAACAATATTACGTAATGTAGTTGACATTTGTGATTTCCGTGGTAAGGAAGAGAAACACAAAGTATTTACTCATGAAAGTACACACACACACACACACACACACACACACACACACACACACACACACACACACACACACACACACACACACATGAAAGTAAATACTACTGTAAGTAATAATGACGCCATAAACCATGGATTAACTTTTCATAAATAATCCAAAGGCATATCATACAATCCAATTACACAATCCAACTTTTTAGTATATACAGAAATTTTACACACATACACACCTCCCCCAGTAAAGACCCACCGTATGGTATATATTACACACATCTACACACATCTACACCTACCCACACACACACACACACACACACACACACACACACACACACACACACACACACACACACACACACACACACACAATTCCACACACACACACACACACACACACACACACACACACACACACACACACACACATACACACACACACACACATATACACACACATACACACACACACACACATATACACACACATACACACACACACACACACACACACACACACACACACACACACACACACACACACACACACATACACACATAAACACACACACACACACCTGGGTTTCATCGCTGTTATTCTTCCTCTGCTCTAGCATTTCTAATGCAGCATCAGAAAGGACTGATATAGACTTGAAGGTATACCTTTGTATTAATGGTGTTAACATTTTTCTGACCAAAGGAAATGCCACTGAACGAAAAGAAATTCAGACATACATATACAGTAACTGCATGCATGTGCTTCAGTTATTGTACATTAAGAGCCATCTGCAAAACACATTGTTGTGCCATTTAAAAGTCCATTAAGGGTCATGTTTAATACACAAATTGGCTGAAAAGTGGCACGTGGTCATCAAGTAGCTAAAGGGTAGAATATTGGCTTTGTCCACATGAAACTCAAGGAAGTTTCTAGTAGACAATTCACAATAATTAATAATTAATTAATAGAGTTCGCAATAATTTCAAATGTGCTTCACTGAATTGTGAATTTTGTATCGTTCCCATGAATAGCCACATTGCGTTCAATGAACCTACTGGTATTCATTCTACATGGAGTCGAATTTCACTTCTGCATCCCACATAATTTCACTACAGTTCTTATTTAAATATTAACCAACACACAGTACATCTTTCTTTGATATATACTGTGTGGTGAGTATACTAGCTGCTGTCTGTGTATTGGCCTCCCCTGCCTAATAACACGTTTTTATTTCAAACATTCAATTCTAATTTTTGAGAATCAGCCTAAAGCTTACAAATTTGGAACCATTGCCGGACCAGATTGAAGAGAAGATCAAAGGAATTGCTTCTTAAACAGTAGTCCAATGTTTAGAAAACACTGAGTTGGTTACACATGCACAGCTGCTTCAGCTGGTAAACCAGTGGGGGTTCCAAATTTGTAACCTTTAGGCTGGTTCTCACAAATAAGAATTTAACGTTTTAACTAAGAATGTGTTTTATACGATCCCCTGATACAAGTAGTACAAGAAATATGAAATAACCACATCAATTTTACAATTGCATGACAATCAATCCTCACACAATGTTAACTGTAACATGCGGATGAATTTCCCACTGTCTTCGCCGATTGCAGAGAACATTTCACGAGCCGCTTGGTATACCTCTCCTCCTTGTCCACCTTGCACATCAACAGACCTTCCAAAGGCAGTCGCTAATATAACTTCCATTGTCATCTTGCTGAAGAGACTATATGCCAAAACAGGAGTATGTCCAGCAAAAAATACAAGTAGATGACAGTATATCATTGACTGAATTTAAAAACAGGGAAACCTCAGTCTAATTAAAGACCACTATGAGTCTTGCATGTATGGAAAGACCACCTGTACTCAATACTATAGTGACCACTCTATATACGTATGTAGGCTGCTCCACGTAATGCTCCTCCGTAAAAGGACCACCTGTCTACAAAGACCACTATCACTTGAATCCCTAAGTGGCCATTATAGATATAGGTTTCATCATATTATACATAATATGCAAAACTATTGCACTTTTAAAGTTCAATAGGTAATTAGTCTATAAAACACTACGACTCACATGTACTGTATACGCAGTTTGAATGAGTTGGAAGTTGGAAAGAGGAAGCCACAAAGAGAGGGTAAAAAGGATATGGGATGTGAAGGCAATAAGTCACTGAAGAATAAATTAAATGCCAAAACACACTAAAAGAAGTCCTTACTCTGATGCGTCCACACTTTTATCAGACTTTACTGCCAATGCAATTTTGTCCATCAATCGGGATAGACTATTCTTGATCAATGGAATCATCTTAGAAAAGGAGAATGATGATGAACAGTACACTGAGTACAGAATGTATAATACACTAGATATAGTATACTATCAATATGTTATGATAATAGTACATATTTCTTGAAATATGTTGATAATACACCTGCATGATTAGCATAACCACCATCAAAAATAGGACACAATGTCATACTAAATATCAGACAACATTCTATCCAGCACAAGTATATTGTGTGCATGGGTGGGTGAGGAGGAAGGCTGGAGCTAAGGAACATAGTCATGTTTGTATGCATGTGGCTTGATTGGTGTGCAAATATAAGGAACATATATGTACATGCAGCATGCAACTTGTAGATAATTCGTTACCATCAACAATTAACCATGTACGATGGCTATGTGTTAATTCATATACATTTACAGATCAGTGTGCAGTAAATTTTGTATTGCATAATACAAAATACAATAGGATTCAGACAAAGTTAGCTTACTGTAGCACATAAACCTCAACACAATATGAGACACTGTATAATAGTCATGAATGTATCCACACAATACAACTGTTACATTGTACATAATCTTGTCCTACCATCTTCATTTTAAGTGCACTGAAAGCAGGCGAGAGAATACGCCTACGTTTCCTCCATTCACTCCCTGGAATAGTGAAGATAAACCCATGGAAACTACCTCTCACATTTATCTTGAAGATGAGTGATGTCTAAAGAATACATGATATATGGCATATATAATGTTCATACCGACACTTTATAATAATGTATACACTTAACTGTACATTAGACATCACCTAGTGTGTATGTGTGTAAGGGTGTGAGGTCTTCAGAACCCAAAACACCCCCTGCACTGGCTTACAGAAATTCGCATTCCATGGGCAAGCATCTACATTTCTACATACATGCATAGTAAGGTTGCATAAAATTTAAAGCCACAATTTAAAATGGTAATAGACCTGACACGGAATCATGCAAAAATGTTTCTCAATCATCCTCAAAAATACTTTGAACAAGGTATGCATATTATAAAACGAGCATAGGGCTAGATGGACAAAGGTCAAGATGGACATAAGGCTATAGACAAGCATATATGGCTAGAGACATGAGGCTAGGTGGGTACAGGACTATATAGACAGAGTCTAGCTGGACTGAGTGTACAATGAAAGTTTCTACATCCCTTGGATATTATGTATAAAGCTATATGGGATGTAGGAATATGCAGTGTGCACTCTGTCTAGCTCTGTACTAGTCTATATAGCCTCACGACATTGCATTTATCCCAGGCCTATGTTTGTCTAGCCCTATGCCCATCCTGAATCCTGAGCTTAGCCTGTCTAGCCCTGTGACTGTTTCATAACATTGTTCCAAGACTTAGTGTTTTGGAGGATGCTTCTAATAAAGCCTTTTGCATGAATCCATGTCATTCCTACATACATCATTTTACCATTTTTTTTATACCCTCGTTCGCGTGTTTTTTTTCTTAGAACGACGCTCAAATAGAGGTTGTTAAAAGAAAGTTTGCACTGCAGTTGAGAAGGTCCTGGAACACAATAATTTTTAAATCTTTAGTATAAAATAAAGAAACAAAAACTATGCAGATACTAGACTATAATCAGTGTACCCACCTAGAAGCAAAGGCTCGTATGTATATATACAAAATAGCGGATAAGTCAACAAATTTTTCTTCGAATTTCTTAAAGAAATGAGCTTGTGAAGCTTTCAAACTACTTTGTCTTGTAGCTGTAAGTTGTATCAAAATTCCCTGAAATCTATTTTTGAAAGCCATTAACTCTCCATACCATATTTTGGCAACAACAAATTTGCGCTAATGTTTGGCGGCTTGTTTCGCCATTTCAATCCTACATATTATGGAGTACTATATGGAGTACTATATAGAGTAATATATGGACATAATAATCAATGACATGCCGTATGTACAGTACGTATGCTCATCCACTTCATCCACCCAATTCTACATTTTGCACAACCACTCACAAATCTGTTGGAGAACTTGTCAAACTGTTTCACGTTAACTTCTTGCACAAAAGAAAGATCTGTTACACACAGGATAGGCTGACCGCCAAGACAGTACCTATAAGGATTGGATAAAATAAGCAATCAATGAATGTATGAATGATTCAAAAGTTATAAATATGTCTGTTGGTTACACGTTCACAATCTTACCCTGAAACTGGGCCATATGTCTTCACCAAATGGGAATGCAAATCCATCACATTACCCTACAGTGAAAACAAAAAGCTGCACATAGGCATAGGAGTAGGGGTGGTTTGGGCAGCTATCGCTTCTCAACTTATTGAAACTAGCCCTCATATTTTTTTCTTTCGTTAGTGATGCATTACAACATCTGACAAGCTATTTTAGTGTTCTAGCCAGAATTTTTCCATAGCAGGGGGGGGGGGGGGGGGCTATAGCATAAGTCAGCGATTGCTGTACAGTGAATTCTTGCCACATTCTTTTTCATCCAAGTCAATGTAAAGCAAAATTAACTAATCCATACACGAATATGATGGATTTCTGTTCCTATACTCATAATCCCCATGATCTCACACAAGAATGAAAGCAGGGTGGAGAGAAAAAGGGCAGGGTGGGGAGACTGAAAGCAGGGTGGGGAGACTGAAAGCAGGGTGGGGAGACTGAAAGCAGGGTGGGGAAAATGAAAGCAGGGTGGGGAAAATGACAGCAGGGTGGTACCACCCTGCTACCCTGCTTTTAGTAAAAACCCTGTATTTTATTATTCTCCCTGAAAACCTAACCTTCAGACATTTTAAGGCTTGATTATGCATTTCGCTCATGTTCTAACCAGTAATTCATTGTTATCACAGTAACATAGAGTGCTACCTTCTTCTGACACCATTTTGTGTTTTGCAAAAAACCCACATAATGACCTAATTGACATATATATATATATATATATATATATATATATGTCAATTAGGTCATTATGTGGGTTTATATATATATATATATATATATATATATATATATGTCAATTAGGTCATTATGTGGGTTTATATATATATATGTATATATATATATATATACTGTATATGCTCTAATTTTTCGTCAGAGCAATTGTCAGGAAAAAAACGTCATTTAGAATGGAATTGCAAGGTTTCTGAAAGGTGGCAAATAATTGGAATGGGGGGACGAATATTTAGAATCGCCGATGGCGAATTAGAACCATCGAAAAATGGCCATTTCTAGCTTGAGAATTGTTGCGCCCGTTCAAGGATACTAAGTATACAAGGAATTTTGGAATCCGAATTCGACGATTACTCAAACGAAATAAAAATGACGAATATAAACGAAGGAACAATGGTTTCTCCAGTATAATAATGGCACAACAAATGGCAGAACGAAGGCGTCCGGTCTGCGTGACGAATAATTAGGGTCTCTGACCTAGGATTAGAACACATGCTATTTCGTCATCGATTAGAATGCTTTTCATCCCTTTTGGAGCCCATGACGAATAATTGGAATGATGAAAAATTAGAGCATATACGGTATATATATATATATATATATA
The DNA here is from genome assembly GCA_963170055.1 of Halisarca cf. caerulea. NCBI lineage: Eukaryota > Metazoa > Porifera > Demospongiae > Chondrillida > Halisarcidae > Halisarca > Halisarca cf. caerulea. The sequence goes on from CAUJGJ010000345.1 coordinate 169,483, forward strand.
TATATATATATATATATATATATATATATATACATATATATATATATATATATATATATATATATATATATATATATATATATATATGTATGTATGTATATATATATATTATATATATATATATATATATATATATATATATATATATATATATATATATATATATATATATATATATATATATATGTATATATATATATCATATATATACATACATATATATATATATATGTATATATATATATCATATATATACATACATATATATATATATGGATGTATATGATGGCTAAGCTGGACATCCGGGACGCCTATCGGATCGTGCCAATCCATCCAGAGGAAAGAGTTTTCCTGGGGGTTCAGTGGCAGGGCTACGTGTACATAGACTGCCAGCTTCCATTTGGACTGGCATCTGCCCCAGCTATCTTCAACGCTCTTGCTGACGCACTCGAGTGGATTTTACGCCAGCGGGGCATCCGGGCTGTCATTCATTACCTGGATGATTTCCTGATATTGGGGGCACCCGGATCACCAGAGTGCTCCCAGGCTCTAGCCACTACACTGTCCATCTTTGCAGAGCTGGGCGTCCCATTGGCCCCTGATAAAGTGGAGGGTACAGCGTACTCCATCACATTCCTGGGCATTTCCCTCCACTCCCTACCCCTCCAAATCTCCCTTCCAGCACATAAGCAGGCTGCCCTGCTAGGCATCCTGGGAAACCTGGTCGATGCTCGATGCATTAGGGACGTCTCTGTGCTGGAATCTCTTGTTGGTCATCTTGTTCATGCCACCAAGGTCTGCCCCCTGGGCAAGGCCTTCCTTAGCGGCCTCTTCCAAGCCCTACGGAGAGCTCAGCATGGATCGTTTTGGCGTCTTAACTTAGCAGTGCGTGCTGACCTAGCTTGGTGGCAAACACTCCTTCAGTCCTGGTCTGGAGTGTCCTCTCAGCAAGTCTTGGTACTTGGGACCCCAGGGGTGCATCTCTTCACCGATGCATCCGGATCTTGGGGATGTGGTGCACTCACTACCCAGTCGTGGCTGCAGGTTGCCTGGCCTGAGGGCTCCATCCTTTCATCGATCGCATTGAAGGAATTAGTACCGGTAACCCTGGCCCTGTCTGTGTGGGGTCACCGCTGGACTGGACAGTTGGTACTATGCCATTCTGACAACATGGCCATGGTGGGACAGCTCAACTCCCTGCACGCTCAGGATCCGTTGGCCAACAACATGCTACGCTGCATTGCCCTGCTCCAGGCACGTTTTGATTTCCGCCTCCGGGCAGCCCACATTCCCGGATCCCTTAATGTGGCGGCTGACCTCCTCTCTAGGCGGAGACAGCAGGCTTTTATGGATCAGTATCCATCTTTCTCACCTTTTCCCACTCAGGTCCCACAAACCCTAATCAACCTCCTGTGCCGGGAGCCAGCCGACTGGACCTCGTTCACCTGGAGGACCAAGTTCTCAGATTTCTGGATGCAGGGCTCGCTGACTCAACTCGCCGGGTCTACCGCTCTGGTTGGTCCCGGTACATGGCCTTCACTCGGGCATTCGGTTTCCCACCTACACCAGTGACACAGGAAACAGTCACTTTGTTCGTGGCATATCTTGGTGCAGAGGGCCTTTCAGTTTCCACCATCGAATCTTACTTGGCTGCCCTGCGCTACTTCCGGATTATGGCAGACCCCTCATGCACATTACCATCTTTTCATACCCCACATATGAAGATCTTGCTGCGGGGCATTCAACAGCTGCATTCTCAACCATCAGGTGCACGCCATCGATTGCCTATCACGGTTTCATTGATGACCCGGATCAAGTTACACCTAGCCCAGGACCCCAGCTCACACCCCAACCGGATGCTGTGGGCAGCCTGTTGCACAGGATTTTTCGGCTTTCTGAGGTGTTCAGAGTTCCTCCTGCCTGATCAGGGCTTATTTAACCCTGCCTGCCATCTTTCCATCACAGATATTGAGCTTAGGCAGTCTGCATCCCCCTGGTACTTCATGCTCACCATCAAGTACTCCAAAACCGACCAGTTTGGCCAGGGGGCACAGGTGATTCTAGGAGCTACAGGCTCACCTGTGTGTTCTGTGGCCACACTCTTGGACTTCTTGGCAGTGAGGGGTAACGACCCAGGGCCCCTCTTTGTATGGCAGGATTCGACCCCATTGCGGAGAAGTGCTTTTGTCCATCACATTCAGAGTGCATTGGCGGCTTCGGGTCTGCAGGGTTCCAATTTTAATGGACATAGTTTCAGGATTGGGGCGGCCACATCAGCAAGCGTGGCAGGGGTCCCGGAATCCACCATAAAGATCCTGGGAAGGTGGAAAAGTCTCGCATATCAGCGATATGTCCGACCTGCCAATTCCGATTTGTCCCTGGTGTCTAGGCAACTGGTGCAGACTCCCCCTCGTGTGCAGTAATTAGGGCATTGTCATCACCCCAAGAGCGACAAGCTCAGAGAGTCGTGTTCCTTATTTATTATCGTAATTTTTGCTTGTTTGTTTGTTTGTTTTCCTTTCATTACAGTCTTGGTGTTATTACACTGCATGCCGTATATGTAGTGTGTTGGATTATTACGTCTATACACCGAACTGTCATACTATGTACTTAATATATAGTTCTCAACTGGGGAATATAGAAAAATATACTTGGGTGTTATCCCCAGGTGCTTTATCAAATTCCCAGGGGCCCAGACTACCTTTTACGCTTACATGGGGTTGTGCAACACCCCCTGCATGATGGGGGTAAGAGCATTAAATGCATGACGTGGCACCTGGGGGTGGCGCCCCACCCCCCTTATGTCCAAGAAGGGGTTCGTCTCATCGATCACCCTTCTCATTAGAGTATATTAGAATTATAGGACATATGGGCAATTATTTAGTTAGGCATGGGTATGTATGTAGGTATATAGGCTAGGTTTCACCTCGGGCTCGTACAAGGCCATATATCCCATCTTGCAGGCACGTCATATAGGGTGGAGGATAGTAGGCATTAAATATATATACGTATATATATATATATATATATATATATATATATATATTTATATATATAGCTGCATAACATAAGCCCTGCCCAACTGGACTGTTTACACAGTATACGACATACGTCCATTCTGAACAGCAGGTCCAAATTGCCAATGATAGGACGCACTGGGGGTCCAGGGATACCTTGACTTTTGAAGTAATTTGCAGGACCATAGATGGAACTATGCAGTTATAGAGTTGAAAGAAGAATCACTGACATGCAAAGTTATCCAGTAACAGTGTGTGTATGCATGTGTGTGTGTGTGTGTGTGTGTGTGTGTGTGTGTGTGTGTGTGTGTGTGTAAGTGTTGTGTAATTAATGAAAAAAATCAGCATTGCCAATTACTACTAATCAACATTGAAAGTAATCACGATGCTTTGATTGATCAGCCCATAAAAATGCAGCATCAAATAAAGATAAGTTGATAAGATGGATGCATTTTAGGTGTCCAAAAGTGTTCTCTTAGCAGTGATAATGTCACTGGCGTTGTTCTAGACAGGCTATAAATTAGCTATTGCTAGCAGGTCCTCCGGTTCTTCAGCCATTTCATATCCACACTCGATCCGAGCACTATCTAACTGCACATGTTCAGTATAATATTATCAGTTTTTCAATATTTTTATCCATGACCTGTTTTACAATTTGTTCATTGACAAGTAATAGTCAATTTCTTATGGAAATCGATTGCAACGATTACAACTTGTCCCAGATCAACTAATCTAATAATCAATTTAATCGCACAACACTAGTGTGTGTGTGTGTGTGTGTGTGTGTGTGTGTGGTGTGTGTGTGTGTGTGTGTGTGTGTGTGTGTGTGTGTGTGTGTGTGTGTGTGTGTGTGTGTGTGTGTGTGTGTGCGTTAGTGTGCGTGTCTACATGAGTTTATTTAAGTATTATAAAGGTACAGAGGGGTAACTTGGAACAGGGTCTGCATCTTTTGCTATGATTGAGCTCCTAAGCCATGCTTGCCACGTACCGCTGAATGCCAAGTTCACGGAGGCATTACTGACCAAAATATGTACCTGTAGCTGACTATTACTTGGCCGTTCTAAGTTACCCCACTTTACCCTACACGGTGGTAGGCATATTAGTTGAACTAAACGCTTAGAACTAGAGCCAAAGACTTCCAAATGTATTCGAAGTAGACTCACCGGTAGTAAACGTAAGTAGAAATGAGAAGAACCAGTAAAAATGCTAAAGTGTACGTAGACCAGAGGTCCAGAGAGAAGTCCATTCCGTGCTTCAAGACGCGTACGAATGTCCACAGGATGATTCTTGCGCAACATTTCTGAAGTTGTGATCAGCGTACACGCGCACGTGGGATCAATGTCTGTGAGCTGTATAAAATATTCATGAATATATGAACGTAGACATAAATTAAAGGCATGCAATTTATAATTATATAGGATCGATGCATGATATGCTCTATTCAGTGCATAATATGGCTTATAAATATGTATAATATCATGCACTAGTACTGCAGCGCTGTATTATAGCTAGGCTGCATGATCGAGCTAGAGAATATTCAATATATATACACTTATAATAATTATATCAAATTTATAAAAGGTATATCCTGTTGAATTGCTTCCTGAACATTGATCAATTAAAATTATACGCACGTGCACATGCTGATGTCAGAAGCATTTGGCTTTATTATTGTCAAAATGAATAATAATTATCGACTGTATATATAATGTTATAATATAATAATAATTATATCTCATTCAATAAAAGAAACACTAAAATTAATGCAAGGAAATACGCAACAAGTAATGCAGCAATGTAATCTTAATGACAGGCATTAAAGTTCTTTAATTTCTTGGATGGTAAATGATGTGCACATCATGCTTTGGTCTAAATCCCTGGTCAAGCTCCAATGGTACCTGAGAAAGAAACATCAAGTAGTCAATGATTGAGAGCTCATACACACTTAAAACTACAGCGAACCCTGTCTGCAACAATATACAAGATATTCATGAACAAAATGAATGTTGGTAAGATTAGAATTTACATATACATATTGCAATGAATACTGCTGTAACAGTTCTAAATCTGCAGCACTGTTTACAAGACAGGCTTCACTGTGTACAATGCAAATGTCAATGGGTGTTTTGTTGGTTACCCGTACCTTTGTCTTTGGAGACAATTCAATTTTAAAGTTCCTGACAACCTCAAAAAGAGTCAGCTTAGCTTGCAGCAGTGCAAACCTCATTCCAACACAGTTTCTAGGTCCAAGGCCAAATGGAAGGTAAGCACAAGGGTGACGTTTCGCCTTTTCCTCTGGTGAGAATCTACATAAAAATATTGATAACAGTGAATATATGGTATGGCAGGTATGGATACAATTTATTTTATTACATCTACGTATTTTACAAGTATGCACAACATTAGTATGTAAAACTCCCTATGAAAGTGCATATATCAACTACACCTGTCTGGAATGAAGCTCTCTGGGTCAGGGTAGATCTCTGGATTGTAATGTACAGTACGAATGAGAATGGCCACCTGAAGTCCACTCTTAATGTACACACCATTAATAGTACAATCTTCATTACACAGTCGAAATGTCCTGGCAGTGAAACAACGAAAAACAAAGAAAGCACCAAATTGATATCTACAACTCCACCAATGAAACAATAACATTGTAACAGACAGTGTGCACCATTGCAAATCATTTCAAGAGCAAGTGCAAACACGTTTAGCCCACACACTCACATGTAAGTTTGTACTCGTACATACGCATGCCCATACACTCACACCTTCCTTCATTAACATATGCATTTATACAACAAAAAGTCAAAGAGTAAATTCGTACCACCACATAGTGCACTCACACCTGCATGGTACACTGACTCTGTAAGTATACTTCAAGTACACGCACCGGCATACAGAGAAACTGAAATTACTATATAGGGGTTTAGGAACACTCACACCAGTGAGGGGACCAGAACATTCAACATGTAGAGCAAACAACTACATGCAGATACATCTATGATATTTGGACCCTATTCACTAAAAGTGATGGGGCCAATGCCCCAGGCCCATCTGATTTCTACACCTATACCTGGTCCATTACAACACAAAATGTAAGTACTAACACAAAATTCAATGTTCTGCACACTGATACACAGTTATCCATAGACACAAGCATAAGCAAAATCAAGATAATATCTGCATACATAATATACATAGCTTAATGTTGATAAATATATATATATATATATATATATATATATATATATATATATATATATATATACAATAGTTGTACGTAGGTCATAACATAAGTCTGTGTACAAACACATATGCAGTGACTGTGCTGTGAAGCCCGCATGCACTTGTGTGTGGACTCACAGTGGAGCAGGAGGGTAAAGGCGCAAAGTCTCACAGACAACCATGTCCAGGTAGTTCAGTTCATGTGCAGCATCATACAAGGAGGACTCCTACAGTACAGGAGGAACGCATACTAAACAAAACTCCCACAGTAGGGAGGAGTACATATATGTACATACTACGCTCCAACCGAAGAGCAGGGGCACATATACATACACACAACACTCCAACAGTACATGAGGTGCACATACACATACACACAACACTCCTACAGAAGAGGAGGGGCACATATACATACCACGACACTCCTACAGAAGAGGAGGGGCACATATACATACACACAACACTCCTACAGTACAGGAGAGGTATATATACATACACACAACACTCCTACAGTACATGAGGTGCACATATACATACACACAACACTCCTACAGAAGAGTAGGGGCACATATATATACCACGACACTCCTACAGAAGAGGAGAGGTACATATACATACACACAACACTCCTACAGTACATGAGGTGCACATATACATACACACAACACTCCTACAGAAGAGGAGGGGCACATATACATACACACAACACTCCAACAGTACAGGAGAGGTACATACACATACACACAACACTCCTACAGTACATGAGGTGCACATATACATACACACAACACTCCTACAGAAGAGGAGGGGCACATATACATACACACAACACATACACTTTACACCCACAAAAATGTAGACTGAGCTCATGAGCAATGACAAAACATGGCTGCATGCAAGTATAAAAATGCAAAAAATTGCGAAAAGCCAACATCTGTGAAAGTTTCACCCCTCGAAAGTTTAAGCATAAACATGCAGTATTTCTGTTCAGCAATAACAGAGTATACAGTCTAGAAGTCTTCACATAAATGGCGTTCACAGCCTCAAAAATTGAGTAAATTTTACTTTAGCATGGATGCTGAGGTGTGTGTTCAGGCAGCATAGTACATATGCATATATATATATATATATATATATATGCGATATACGCATATAATAAGCCAGGATGAACATTAATGAGTTGAAATGGCGGTTTATGACCAATATGTATGGGCTGACCAACTGAAAACACCTCGACTGAGCCTACAAAACACATATTCGGTGGAATTTCCAATAGTGGGTATTCCAAATAAGGACACCCTCTACAAAGGACACAGCTTCAGGTCTGAAAATGTTTTCTTCCTAGAGTTTCAATAGTCTTTTCCCTTCTGAAAGAGGACAACTTCCTTACAAAGGACAATTTCTTAAGAGCCTGTCCTAAAGGCTGCACATACTCCACCACACAAAGTGTACAAACCGGATGTTGTTCAAGGTATTCATGAATCTCATTAGCCAGCTTCTCCTGCACTTCTGGGTGTGTAGCCAACAGATAAGTAGCAAATGTAAGAGTAACACTTGTGGTTCCGTATCCAGCCAACAGGAAACCAACAGAATCAGCCACTATCTCCCCAGTGGAAAGCCCACCTTTCGTCTCCTCATCAACAGCATCGATCAAAATCTGAAGGAGGTCCTTTCGCTGTAGGCAGACACAATCGATGATAGCACATACAGTTTCACACGTGGCGTTAACTTCATACTTACAGTGACACCGTCTTGCTCCTTTCTCCGCACATTTATAAGTTGTACAGCTGTATCAGTGACTCTGTCAATGTGTTTAAAAAAAGTGAGTTTCCTCATCAAGGGCGATACAAGAGGGCTGATTCGATAGAAGGATACTTTAATGGGAATAAAGGAATGACGACCAAATGATATGTACAGAACTAGTGCAAATAACTTCAGATGTGAGGTACAAATTCAAGTACTTCAAAATGATAAAGACACAATGACAGCTGTATTAAGAATATTAAGTATTGCATGGTACTTTATTCATACAAATAGGAATAGGAAAAAAAAAAACAACTCACTAAGTAAAATCCTCAGCATTGCCAGGACATTCGAGGATTTTTGCCCTGTAGCTTCTGTAAACACCCCAAGAGCTGCTTCATAGAGCTCTCCTCCCTTCCCTCCTTGTACATCAATGGACCTCCCAAAGGCAGTGGACAAGATCACCTCCATTATACACTTACTGTACGCACTGAGGATATGCAGAATGACCACATATATATGTAAGTGCACTATTTTAAACAGAAGAATATGTACATAAGTTAAAAATTTAGTAGTTCTTGTAAACTGACGATATAAAAGCAGACACAAATGTACATAGGTAGATATTTGACAGAATATAGAGCTAGTGCAAAAGACAAACGCACGTGCACAGAGCCATGCATGCATGCACATACCCATTAACAAACACATGCATGTACATACACACATACACATACAGAGTTATGTATGCACACACACATGCACGCACACATGCACACACACGCACACACATACACACACACACACACACACACACACACACATACACACACACACACACACACACACACACACACACTAACTCTAGTGCTTCCATAGAATTTTCTGGAGAGTTTGAAAGTTTGTTGACAAGTCGAGTCAAACTATCCTTGATCAGTGGCTCCATCTAGATAAGCAAAGTAGTATTCTCTTAACAAACTACTCTCTAAAACTATACACATACACTCTATAGCTATGTATACACATGCAGGCTATTACTGCTGTACGACATACAACAATAACATATGCATGTAGATGATACTCTGACTGACTCTGAATCCCTGCTATCAGTGTTCTCCCCAGATATCTCAAGGCATGTCGGGCCAATATGCCTCTTTCTTCCTAGTTTTACAGAAGTGTACATCTATGGGCCTTTAGAGTATTTTCATTTTCATTTTAGCAATTTATGCAAATGCCCAAACTTAAACTTTAAATAACCTCCACGAATATTCTCCATTGTAATGTGATGACATCACGATAACATGCGTGCGACAGCAGCTGTTTTTGT
>CAUJGJ010000346.1:0-20000 GCA_963170055.1 Halisarca cf. caerulea
GTGTGTGTGTGTGTGTGTGTACGTGTGTGGTGTGTGTACGTGTGTGTGTGTGTGTGTGTGTGTGTGTGTGTGTACGTGTACGTGTACGTGTGTGTGTGTGGTGTGTGTGTGTATGTGTGTGTGTGTGTGTGTGTACGTGTGTGTGTGTGTGTACGTGTGTGTGTGTGTGTGTGTGTGTGTGTACGTGTGTACGTGTGTGTGTGTGTGTGTGTGTGTGTGTGTGTATGTGTGTACGTGTGTGTGTGTGTGTGTGTGTGTGTATGTGTGTACGTGTGTGTGTGTGTGTGTGTGTATGTGTGTGTGTGTGTGTGTACGTGTGTGTGTGTACATGTGTGTGTGTGTGTACGTGTGTGTGTGTGTGTACGTGTGTATGTGTGTGTGTGTGTGTGTGTACGTGTGTACGTGTGTGTGTACGTGTGTGTGTGTGTGTGTGTGTGTATGTGTGTACGTGTGTGTGTGTGTGTGTGTGTGTGTGTATGTGTGTGTACGTGTACGTGTACGTGTGTGTGTGTGGTGTGTGTGTGTATGTGTGTGTGTGTACGTGTGTGTGTGTGTGTGTGTACGTGTGTGTGTGTGTGTGTGTACGTGTGTGGTGTGTGTACGTGTGTGTGTACGTGTGTGTGTGTGTGTACGTGTGTGTGTGTGTGTGTGTGTACATGTGTGTGTGTGTACATGTGTGTGTGTGTGTACACTAACCTAAGACATAGATATATCTCCAAATGTTAAATTTTTAATGCATAATTAAGATACACTTTAACATTAATTGCATTAATGAAATAATTTTCCTCATAAGAAACACATGCAGAATTGAACAATATTATCATCTCAAGTGGATATACATGTGAACATCACAGGACATAATAGAATGTTCACAGATGCTTGCATGACATTGGTACAGTGTGTGGTGTGTGCAGTGGTACAGTACACTGCCAGTACAGTTAGTCACAACTGAAAAGGGAAAGATTGATTAAAACAATTTTGTTTATTATCCTTTGCAAAGGATGACTGAAGAAGGATTAAAATCAGACATCTGTTTCCATGTCTTCCCACTCCAGAGCATTGTAGGGGTAAGGGGGAGATTTTAAGTAGACAGTTGTGTTGCTATAGTAACCAGACACAACATCACCATTTACAGTAGTTGTACAATCACTGGTCACTGGCATGGGTGTGGCATTAGGGAGGCCTGGAGGTGAGGGTGTGGTATCAGTATGATCTGGCCTCTCTAGCCCATGTTCTTTGGTCCATAGTGAGTGGAGTCCATGGCATAGTGCTGAGCTGTCAAAGCCATCAGTTGGTTCTCTCCCATACACAGGTGAACGATTAAACAAACACTCAGACACATGGGGAGGCGTGGCTGGTGGTGATAAGGTGGGGAGTGGACTGGACCTAGTAGAAAGATGGCTTGAACAAGAAGTTGAGGCTTTAAAGTTTGTCACATGGCCACTGTCTGTGCTCGGAGAAGTATGCACTCTTGTCGGTTTCTGGTCCATATCTGCATCTCTTGAGTCTTCAGACCTTACTAGACTGGCATCCTCTTCCCTCTGCCCCTCCCCCTCACCATGCCCCACCTTGCCATGTGATCTTGACTCCCTTGAAGGCCCCAACTCCATTCCTGGTACATTTTCATTGGATGCTTCCATTAGGGTAGCTAGGGGAGGATGGTGCTCGTTGGGACTGAGGGTACGGTGGGACAGGGAGGCGTGGCCAACAGACTCCTCTTCATTCAGGTTAGGCAGGCTGCCACTCCTACTGAAGTTGATGGGAGGGACCAGGTGAGTGTATACTCCATTTAAGTACTGGATCTCACTATCCTGTGAGAGGCTGGGGGCGTGGCTACCATCTCGCTGTGGGGGTGTGGTCAGGAGTGTTGACGGTAGTGAGGAACGTCTGCCGTGGTGGAGTATACTGGAGCCCACACTCGTCATAGAGGTGTGGTCCGAGCTTGACATGACACTAGTGTTACCACTGTAGTGGTTGAGCAAGGGTTGAATGCTGTTGGAACGAGCTCTTTGCTGCGAGGACATCTCCAGGGAACTAGTGCTCAATCTTCTGTGGAACTCAGCAATGGAAATGGATGCTCTCCTTTGGGCATATTGTGGTCTCTGTTGATCACGACTTTGGTATTGGTTGGGACGAAAGGGAAAGTTACTCTTGTTGGAACAGCAAACAAGAGTTTTAATATGCTCCCTGAACTTCTTGGTAAATATGGCATAAAGAAAAGGGTTGGCACAGGCATTGATGGGGAAGATGAGGACAACTAACCACTTGGACACACTGATGTCTAGGATATCGGACTTCCCTCCAACTACAGCTAATGTGATGACACTGAGGGGGACCCAGCAGAGGAAGTCAACAATAGTTAACATTAGAATGCTCCGGATAAGCTTTCTGTCAGAAGGACCACTGTTCACTGCCTGTGTCTTACGAGTCAACCAATAGATCCGAACATAAAACGCGACAATCAAGACAAATGCTAACAGATTGAATGTGACAATGAAGATGAGGTAGAGCCTGTCACCGATTCCCTCATGCAAGAAGGGCAGGCAGACACAGACAGAGGAGTAGCTGTTGACACCAACATTCAAGAGAGGAAGGAGAGCCGTGATGATGGCTATAACCCATCCTATCCCAACCAGAAGGACAGCCATCTTAATTCCAATTTGTTTCTAAACGAGGAATATAGTAAAATTAAAGCAATAGACACCCAACCACCCACCCACACACACACACACACACACACGGACACGGACACACACGGACACACACACACACACACACACACTCAGATACACAAACACACACACACACACACACACACACACACACGGACACACCTGTTTCATAACATTGGATATGGTGTAGAGTCGTTCAAAAGTGATGAGGACAAGTGAGTACACAGAGAGCTCAGTAGCAAAGATAGCAAAGAATCCAGCTGTCTTGCAACCTGGTCCGTTCTGCCAGGGTATGGCCGAGAGGTAGAACCTGCCGTTACCTTGTGTCTGCAGATCTACAACACTGATGAAGGCCAGATACACTCCAAGACAGAGGTCTGCAAAGGCTAGGTTGCAGACCAGGAACTGAGGAACGTCCATGCTCTTCCTGGAAGCCACCAATACAAACAAGACTGCTGCATTTCCGAACACAGTTAGGATCACTACCGCCCACACACACACACGCAGAGCCCATGATCCCATCATATCTTCACAAGGAGCGAACTGAGAGACTCGAGGAATACAAGTGAAGTCCTTCAGTGAGTTGGCTGGGTGGATGCGAACTGGAGGGCTCTCTGTGGATGGATTGAAGGGCGAAAAGGTAACTGTGACGTTGTGACCATAAGTTTTTGCACCGTACTCCCTCAATAAGACATCCAGGAGATCTCGTGTCCCAACAGTGAAGGAAGGGCTAGTACTTGTAGTTGATGAGACTGGCGTAGGGCTAGTGCGGGGAGGTGTGGGGATGGTCTCCAGTTTGCCCCCATAGTTCTTAATAGGGATGTTGTCAAACCATGGCTCAATCTTCTCTTTGGACATCCAGTTGGGATGCGTCTGAGACGTCCACAAACAGCAGTGGTAGCCATAGGTGTACTCGGCAGTCTGTGAAATAAATCATGGTCACAGCACTCACCACTGTCACACACACCACACTCACCACTGTCACACACACCACACTCACCACTGTCACACACACCACACTCACCACTGTCACACACATCACACTCACCACTGTCACACACACCACACCACTGTCACACACACCACACTCACCACTGTCACACACACCACACTCACACATAGCACACTCACCACTAGTCTGCTTGTCATTTCAGGAGGAGGGACTCGTTCAAGCTTGGGACAGTTAGTCAAAGACAGGTCCTTAAGATGAGGGAATCCATCACCCGGTGTTGGGATGTGGGTTAGCTCAACGTTATCAGAAAGGTTACTGAGTGGGGGAGGAGAGGACGGTTAGAACTAGGCCACTGCATGCAGCAGCTGTGAGGTAACCATGGCAACTCACAGCTTGGTTAAGAAGTGGAAGGTTAAGTTATGCCATGCCTCCTCATCGATGTATCGCAGATTGTTGTGAGTAAATTCCCTATAGAGAGGGGGAGGGAGGGGTGAGAGGGGGGAGGGAGGGGGCCAGGGAGGGGAGAGGGAAGGGGCGAGTGAGGGGGAGAGGGAAGGGGTGAGTGAGGGGGAGAGGGAAGGGGTGAGGGAAGGGGTTGACAACAGTTGGAAACCGTATAACCAGAACTATTGGTGGTCATTTTATTTTGGCGGATTGGTGGTTTGATTGAGTACTGCCAACATCATATCCACCAATTCTTCTGTCGGGGCTAACTTTTTCCTGTAGTTAGAGTTTCGTGAATAACTACTTGTGAAGTAATTAGTGCTTTTACTTTGTGATTGGAGTAGATTATCATAAGCATCTTTGGAGAATTGAGAGGAAATCAAGAATAAAATGGTAAGTGACTAGAATTCTTGAGAAACTTTTCATCCTGGTATGAAAGTCACTCACAAATTCCTTTTAAAAGTCATGGAATTATTACTTCCAGTCACGCAGAAGCTGTGGCTATGAATATAATTAGAACTAAATAGGACAATTGCCAAAAAATAAGATCAGCCATTGCCTAAAACTGTCCAAAACTGCCAAATTATTCAATAACAAGTTCAGAATATTGTTCACAGTTAGTAGGAATGGTCACTCACAGATTGTCCAAGTACGAGACGTTGTGGAAGACACCTGGTCCAAGTACTGATATCCTGTTATGGCTTAGATACCTGGGGAAAATAGTCCTTCTTTAAAGACACCAGAAGGGAGTGTACTCTCACTACAACTCACAAATCTCTTAACTCAAATGCCTCGGCAAAGAATGCTCGTGGGATTTCAGTGATCCCGTTCCTTCTCACGTCTCTGTTGGAAGGAGGGGAGAGTGAGGAGTTGTTATAACAACACAAGACAAAACATGGCTACTCACAGTTTGGTCAACCTGCGCTTGTTCTTGATCAAGTTCGGAGGCAGTACAGTCATTGACGTATTGCTGAGCACACTGCACACAAACATACACACAATATGTATGTACACACAAACATGCATACATGCATATACATAAGCAGGCATGTGCACACAACACACACACACACACAGTACAAGAACAGTACAAACACACACACACACACACACACACACACACACACACACACAGTGCCACCCACTTAATAGGCTTCAATTGGTTTGGGGTGATTTTTGGCCAATTAACCATTTTGGCTTAATAGCCATTTAACTCTGTAATGTTTTTATACAGTTCATTTGATTGTTCTACATTACACATTGCATTATATGGGAACATTACAATACATTATAATCAACACAGGAATGTACAAATACACTGCATTATCTCAGTCTAAAAATGAACATATGGTACATATAGACTGTAAAAGTTGAAAGCCTCTGAAAAGTCTTTCCTTTTGTCTGTCCACTATGATAGTATTGGTGATGATGGCCTTCTTCACTTGCAATGTTGAAATCACTCATGCTTCTACAACAGCAAGCTTGACTTCAGCTGATGGGCTTCAAGGGAGCTCCAAACAGTTTTTTTTGTCAAAAACATTACCTATTACTTGCTTAGAAATCTTAAGTGAGGTCCAACTTGCTTTAAAAAGTATTCACGATCGAAAAAGTATTCACAATCGAATCCCTTGTTACCCACGGTTAGGTCATTGACAAACACTTTTAGCACTACAGTTGAAATCTCGCTTTGTTTACTAGTCCACCTTTAGCCTCTTGTGCCAAGAAACACTTTCTAAAAAATCCTCTAAACTCCAAACGTGGACTTGGCCTATTAAGTGTAACCTACTGCGTACTAAATGTGTATTTAGCGCACAAAAAACATGACGGATGGCGGATTCGGCGGTTGGCCTAATATATGCATACTTCCACCATACTAATGAATTCGCGCCAGGAAATTGTGGCATATGAAGCGGTTTGGCCTAATATCCGGCGGTATAATAAGTGGGTGGCACTGTACAACACAGAGCAAGAGAGAGAGACAAAGAGTAAGGTAAGATACTCACATGCTCCTAAGATGTAAATTACCCTCCAAAGCATCATTGGGGAGATTCCCAATAGGGTTGTCATGGAGATGCAGGTACTCCAGTATAGAACAGTTGCCCAACTGAGGTAACGACGTCAACCTATTCCCTCCCAGGAACCTATGTACATTGGTGGTATATGGTAGGCGGGTGTGGTGGGTGGGGTGTGGTAGGTGGGTGTGTTGGGTGGGGTGTGGTAGATGGTGCATGATAGGTGGGGTGTGTTGGGCCATGTACGGTAGTTGGTATGAGGTAGGTGGGGTGTGGTAGTTGGCATGAGGTAGGTGGGGTGTGGTAGTTGGTGTGAGGTAGGTGGGGTGTGGTAGGTGGGGTGTCAGTACTGTGTGTGCTAAACTCACAAAAGATATAGATTTGGGCAGTGTGTACAGATCTCAGCTGGAAAGGAAGTTAGTTGGTTAGACGAAGCATCTCTGAAGGGGACAGAGACAAAGGTTTTGGAAGTGAGCTTAAATCTCACACAAAAGACATGTCAAAAAACTCACATATCACCGAGAGCTGTCGCTCCTTTGAAGATTGGCAGGGCCTTCAAACTGCCCCCTGCCAGTTTCCTGTACACAAGACCAGATGGTGAGATCGCGCAGAATGAACAAAGTAAACAAGAACGTGCTACTGGTAAGCATTAGGGACTCACACAACAGAAAGTTTCTTGAACCCATTGAATGCATTTGGGTGGATGAAAGAGAGTGGAGGGTTTTTCTCTATTTCCCTGAGTAAATCAGATACCGTTGCAAGCACACATCTTCACACAACACAACACAACCTCACAACAGTACTAGTCAAGCACTTGTACTTACAATCTTTCAAGGCTGGTGTAAACCCTCAGGTCTTCGTCTCTGATTTGTGTGATTTGGTTGTCATTGATGCTCCTGTGGAGGTGGAGGAGGTGGAGGTGGTGGAGGAGGAGGTGGAGGTGGTGAAGGAGGAGGGAAGAAAGTTGAGGAGGTGGAGGAAGTGGAGGTGGTAGAGGAGGAGGTGGAAGAGAGGGGAGGAAGTGGAGGAGGTGAGGAGGTGGAGGGGAGGAGGTGAGGAGGTGGAGGTGAGGAGGTGGAGGGGAGGAAGTGGAGGAGGTGAGGAGGTGAGGATGTGGAGGGGAGGAAGTGGAGGAGGTGAGGAGGTGGAGGAGGTGAGGAGGTGGAGGGGAGGAAGTGGAGGAGGTGAGGAGGTGAGGATGTGGAGGGGAGGAAGTGGAGGAGGTGAGGAGGTGGAGGGGAGGAAGTGGAGGGAAGTGGAGGGGAGGAAGTGGAGGAGGTGAGGAGGTGGAGGGGAGGAAGTGGAGGAGGTGAGGAGGTGGAGGGGAGGAAGTGGAGGAGGTGAGGTGGTGGAGGAGGAGGTGGAGGTGGAAGGGAAGGAGATGGATGAGGAGATGGAGGTATACAGAAGAGAAGGTGAGGGGGTGGAGGGGGAGAAGAGGAGGTGGAGGTGGAAGAGAAGGAGATGGACGATGAGGTGGAGGTAGAGGTGGAGAAGAGGAGGTGAGGGAGGTGGAGGGGGAGAAGGTGGTGTACATGAGAAGGCTAGGGTATAGCCAGGATTTCAGGAAAGTGAGGGCAAAAAAGGCAAACGTGGTCACGCCCACTGCCAGCAGTAGGTGTCTACCCCAAGGAATGGCTGCCACACACACTAATAAAAGGACTTAAAAGTGTTGTTTAGAATCGTTCAAGGCTCTTTCTTAGGAAGAAAGTTATGTGGAAGTTTTTCTGTTAACTTGTCTGGCTTTTGGAGTAAAGTAAGGAGTAATTGATCCTCATTAAGGATAAAAATAAATTCTGATGGTGAAATTTAAAAAAAGGGGGTACATTTGTGCCCTTTGCCCCCCTCCTGGCTACGCCCCTGAAGCTGGTGGAGGTGAGAAGGAGAGGGCATGATTTTCTGTGTTCACAGAAAACAGATGGAGAACACGGAATTAACAATGTGAAGCGGTATTATTGTTGGAAAGCAGAATTGTGAAATTTGGGCCGGATGTTACTACACCTTTAGTAGCACCTCTAGCCACTCAATTAATTAATCAATTCCAGTCAATCAAGATCATTCAAAGCACATAATAGTGTGGAGGAGGCAAACTAGGACACATGCACACGCACACACCCACACCCACACACAACCTGCTGAAGGACACACCCACACACAACCTGCTGAAGGACACACCCACACACAACCTGCTGAAGGACACACCCACACACAACCTGCTGAAGGACACACCCAAACACAACCTGCTGAAGGACACACCCACACACAACCTGCTGAAGGACACACCCACACACAACCTGCTGAAGGACACACCCACACACACAACCTGCTGAAGGACACTCACACACACAACCTGCTGAAGGACACACCCACACACACAACCTGCTGAAGGACACACACACACACACAACCTGCTGAAGGACACTCACACACACAACCTGCTGAAGGACACACCCACACACAACCTGCTGAAGGACACACACACACACACAACCTGCTGAAGGACACACCCACACACACAACCTGCTGAAGGACACACCCACACACACAACCTGCTGAAGGACACACACACACACACAACCTGCTGAAGGACACTCACACACACACACACAACCTGCTGAAGGACACACCCACACACACAACCTGCTGAAGGACACTCACACAAACACAACCTGCTGAAGGACACTCACACACACACAACTTGCTGAAGGACACTCACATTAGTTTCAGTTTGGTTGCATTCAGCTGTGGAACAAACTCCAAAAGGTTGTGATCCATTGTTCTGTGGAGAGAGGACGAGACGGTTGGGTGGGGTGCACTCACACATGACGAGAGGTGGGTGGGGGGCATTCACACATGACGAGAGGTGGGTGAAGTGCATTCACACATGACGAGAGGTGGGTGGGGGGCATTCACACATGACGAGAGGTGGGTGGGGGGCATTCACACATGACGAGGTGGGTGGGGTGAATTCACACATGACGAGAGGTGGGCGGGGTGCATTCACACATGACGAGAGGTGGGTGGGGTGCATTCACACATGACGAGAGGTGGGTGGGGTGCATTCACACATGTGTGAACAGCACTCTCTTCTCTATGCCGCCAAACGAACAGTGAAACAACACGACTCTGTCCAGCCTCACAATATTAGCACTAAGAGCACACAGTGAATCCTTGCTAAACCGGCCCATTTCTTATGCACGGACAATTATTGTACACAAAATGCCTTGAATAATCCGGAATTCTTCCTATTCCGGCAACCGACCAATCAAATTGCACTCCAACCGCATCAGTAAAACCTCGCGAGTTCGATAAAAATGGCGGCGACTCGATAACCAAAGCGACTGCATAAGCAACTTTCTTTGGAAAAGAAGATCGAAATGATTTGAAGCAAATAGTAAAAGGCTAAAGAGGACACAGGAACAGCTTTGGGAAGACTTCGGGATTGGCAGGAGTACAGTCAGGGATATTTTGCGCAAGATGAAGCACTCTGAGGAAAATCGATCGAGCAAACGCCAGCGCCTGAATAAGCCAGCAGGATTAGATTAATAATAACTTAAGAGATTCGTTTTCAATTTTTCTACAAGGATCATTCGAAGAACATTCTAGTTAGTGGGCCTACGATACAGAAGAAGGCCCTTAATCGAGTTTGCGCATAAACTAGAAACCATAGCTAGCCAACTTGCTAACTGTACTTTAAAGTTTGTATCACTCTAAGCATTGCATCATTATAGTGTTATTATAAGCTTCTAATTCAGTTGCAGCTTTGTTTATTCTAATCTATTCTATAGTATAGTGAATATTCAGAGATTGATTGCATGCGTTCTCACTAATCCAGAATTCTTGCTAATCCAGCAAAAACTTTGTGTCCCTTAGAGTGTCGGATTAGCAAGGCTCCACTGTATTAAGTTGTAAGGAATCAGAGACAATGCCAGGATGCAAAGTCATTCTCAGCAAAAGATTTGCACCTGTGGTAGACAGGGAGTGTGGATATGTCCTTGCTAAGTAAACCCAATTAACAAAGAAGTGCTCCACGCTGGAGAGGATGGGAAATGTAAATCTTTGTATGTTTGTTTTGCTAAAGACTGCAAATTGAGTGCTTGGGAGAAAGCAAACTGAAGCGAATGGCCTTGCTCAAGTCATCCTTCGATAACAATATCAACTGGTTGCTAGGATTTGACACCTTCCAATGGCATGGTATACCATACAAGTGCTAATTCTCTCAGGACTTTGTTTTTGCGAATTTTGCAAATGAGCCTGCATTTGCGAAAAGTCAATCACAAATGTTTGGTTAGATACGTAGTCTATTTGTTTAATATATTGTAGGAACTGGTTCATTTGTGAAACTAAAATCGGGAATTACAGCTAAGTTCTTCCATTTGCGAAATATACAATCCTCAAAAATTAGCGTCTCTACGATAATATATGTACGTACATACGGGGGAAGGGGGTGGTGGGGGAAGGGGAGGCCAAAGATGAGAGGGAGAACCCATGACATCACCTTTGTACAAGGAATATCCATTGCATCAAAACCCACAGCAGATAGCATTCAAAATTTAGCTTCATTCGAGTACTGTACAAATGTAAATACTGTACATTAGGTACAAACATATGCATAAATACGACTGGTCCGACCGATAAAATCAAGAAATAGGTCTCTCTCACACACACACACAAGTACACACACACACACAAACACATACACAAACACACACACACACACACAACCACACAAACACACACACAAACACAAACACAACCACACACACACACAAACACACACACACACACACAAACACACACAAACACACACACACACACAAACACACACACACACACATACACACACACACACATACACACACACACACATACACACACACACATACACACACACACACACATACACACACACAAGTACACACACACACACAAACACATACACAAACACACACACACACACACAACCACACAAACACACACACAAACACAAACACAACCACACAACCACACACACACACACACACACGCACACACACACACACACAAACACACACACACACACATACACACACACACATACACACACACACACACAAACACAATATGTACATATGAACATACAAAACGTACACAGCAATTAAAGCTTTGTCTCCTCCTCCGAACATAGATGCTGAGAGTCTTCGTATGTGATTGTATCGCATATGTCTACAGTGAAGACAAGTACACATCAGGCCACGGCTCACACCATGGCTCACACCACGGCTCACACCACGGCTCACACCACGGCTCACACCATGGCTCACACCACACCATGGCTCACATCACACCACAGCTCACACCACGGCTCACATCACACCATGGCTCACATCACACCACGGCTCACATCAGGGCTCACACCACAGCTCACATCACACCACGGCTCACATCACACCATGGCTCACATCACACCACGGCTCACACCATGGCTCACACCACGGCTCACATCAGGGCTCACACCATGGCTCACATCACACCATGGCTCACACCACAGCTCACATCACACCACGGCTCACATCACACCATGGCTCACATCACACCACGGCTCACACCATGGCTCACACCACGGCTCACATCAGGGCTCACACCACGGCTCACATCACACCATGGCTCACATCACGGCTCACATCACGGCTCACACCACGGCTCACATCACACCATGGCTCACATCACACCATGGCTCACACCACGGCTCACATCACACCATGGCTCACATCACACCATGGCTCACACCACGGCTCACATCACACCATGGCTCACACCACGGCTCACACCATGGCTCACACCACGGCTCACATCAGGGCTCACACCATGGCTCACCTCACACCATGGCTCACACCAGGGCTCACACCAGGGCTCACACCAGGGCTCACACCAGGGCTCACACCAGGGCACTGTCATGCAGTATTTGGCCCCTCGCTGTATTGGTTCCACCAGCCGAAAAATGGCCCACCTTGGAATTGGTAGAAGTAGAGCGATCGCCATGAACAGAATGATCGAAACAGGAAGAAATCAAACAAACTCGAGAGCAATTTGAAGCGATAGTAACGTCTGAAACTAAGGACAAAAATCACACTGAAGAAGACGAAATTCTTGTTGAAGCAATTTGGTACGTAGTTGCTTGCTCTCGAGGCACCGCTTCCTGCTATCCAGCGGAGTGAAGCTTCAAGAACTCACAAGAGAGCATAGAAGATCTTTGTCAACAATGTTGTGATTATGTATTGAAAGAAGAGCAATTCATCTGTGAGGCTTGTTCAATTCAGTGTACAATAATCACAGATTCTTGCTGCGTGCTAGTCTGATGTTGCCAGACTTGACCCGAAAATGGCAGCACACAGCAAGGATCTGTGCTTGTTCAACTTCTACACTGAAAGATTGAAAAATCCTCATGTCTTTACAATCCATAAGGGAAGATGACACTGATGGTGTTTACCATGTGCAAAGTGTACTGCATGGATTTATAGTCAGTGTTTCCCACAGGATCAAATTCAAAACGGGTCTGGTCAGGTTACTGAATGGGTCATGCTTTTATGCGACACACTAAATTGAACAACATTGATTATCGAGGTAAAGTTGAAATGATAAGAATATGTACTAGTTACTCAGATGATTAGTCAATTTAAATCACTGTCAAGTAATATTAACAGTTATCAATTACAATTTGATCCTCCGGCTACTGCGCTTGGCCCAATCATCCACTGTTTTGTCAAAACAAAAATTCTTGATACTTGGACCTTCAGAAGAGAGTCGAATGAGACGGTCCAGTGTTGTGGTGTTGATGCGATTTCTGCTATCTGTTTTGATCCTATTCGTTGTAGAAAAGCCCCTCTCGCAATCAGCAGTAGTAACAGGTAGGGCTAGAACAATAGCAGCCGTGACAGCATCAGGCAGATGCTAAGGAATCATTGGACGACAGACAAGTCATAACCCCATCTGGGGAGCAGTCTGCGAATCTCCCCACTAAAACGTGCTTGAAGGTTGTCCACTCTAGCTCAACCTTCACCTTGTCCATGGAACGTGGAAATGTGTTGACTGCAGTACCAACCTCAGCATCTGCGTAGTTGCTAAAATCTGTTGTTGCAAGATTCTTCTCGTGGCTGGCTTTGCTAGGATCAAAAAATCTGAGCATGGCCTCAAACAAATCAGGCTCCACAAACCTAGCTTCTAGATTCTCAACCAATTTGTCAATATATGTACTACGGACACTTAGTTGGAAATGCATCTTCATCTCATCAGTTACCCTCAAACAAAATTCAGTGCTCAGCCTATTGAAGGTGGTGTCAAGGACCTTCAAGTGTGTACCAGGGCTTTCTCGTAGAGCTGTTAAAGCCAACACAGCGGAGGACACCTTTGGTGCTACAATGGTTAGGTCAACTTTCTCACTTTGGAAAACAAGGCTGAGCTTGGAAAGGATAACCCGATGGGCAGAACATTACTTGGCAGATAAATTGTGGCAACGAACTCGTTGCTCTTAAGGGCATGGATCAGACCCCTACCAACTGCACCATCATTTCCTACCACCTCCCACTTAACCCTTTCTACCACCTCCCACTTAACCCTTTCTACCACCTCCCACTTAACCCTTTCTACCACCTCCCACTTAACCCTTTCTACCACCTCCCACTCCAAAGCAGAGAGGGCAATGTGCGTCGGATTGCAGCTACAGCCTGATCATGAGATGTATGGATGGCCTTCTCTGAACGCAACACAGGCTCTTCCATAATCTTCTGTACTTCATGCAAGGAAGCTTCACGAACTGCACTATTGGCAAAATGGTAATACAATGCCACAAGGTGTGAATTGAATGTTTTCAAGTAAGGTACTGCAGTTGCAGTCTGTGAGCTAGCCAGAGCTATCCTGTGTGCTCCACAGTGCAGAGACGGAATCTCTGGATTGTGTTGCTTCAAATGTGCTTGAACACCAGAAACATGACCCATCAATATGGCTGCTCCATCACTTCCAAAGCTGTGGATGGAAGTTATTGGAATGTTGGCTGCTTAAGAACATCAAGCAGAGCTCCTTCAGTTGTTTCAGCCTTCCCATTGATCAGGTCTACCACTTTGAGAAGTGCTGTTTGGGCTTTGACAGCAACCAAGAAACAATCAAATACAAATAGCTGCTTGAGATTAGCAGCATCAGTTGATTCATCACACAACATCCCCAGTGCAGGACTGTTTTTCACCTTGGTATTGACCTTTCCTCAATCCTGTTTGAAATGATTGTTAAGCGTTCATCTATCATGCGATATGAGATGTGTAATTCGCACTTTTCCCAACCCTGTGATGTAACTGCACCCTAGTGACGTGCCAAGGTTCAGTAAAGATAGAATTTGGTGTGGTGTGCAGTTTCCTCCTTAGCCAACCAATAAGCACATTTAAATGCTGCTTTCACTGCTTGTCTCCGTAGTGATACTTGCTCTTTCAAGCAAGCACTGATTCCTCCAGTCCTTTGTGCAGCTTCTACAGAACTCTTGTGTGGCTGACATTTTCTCGTGTTCACGCAGCTTGTCCTTTCTGAAGAGCTTGCAAGGGATAACAGTCCACACCATGCGTTTAGGAACTTCATTGTACTTTTGGCTAATCAGCCAAAGGAGCTCTTCAGTCCACACTGAATCGAAAGAATCAAAATATTTACTGCATTTTGCTGCAGATATTGAACTGTCCCCTTCCTCATTGTCTTCTTTATCCTCGTTCTCTTCTTCACCAGAATCAAATTGGCTGTTACCTTTGGCTATCCATGCAGTCGATCCCTTCAGAAAAGCTGTGAGTTGTTGTCGAACGAACCGCTTCATATTGCTTGTGTGTGCTATACACCTACGTACGTAGGCTCCCCTCGTGGTTGGTTGTGTGTTATCGTACGTGGGCTCCCCTCGTGGTTCGCTGTGTGCTATACACCTACGTGGGCTCCCCTCGTGGTTCGCTGTGTGCTATACACCTACGTACGTAGGCTCCCCTCGTGGTTGGTTGTGTGCTATACACCTACGTACGTAGGCTCCCCTCGTGGTTGGTTGTGTGCTATACACCTACGTGGGCTCCCCTCGTGGTTCGCTGTGTGCTATACACCTACGTACGTAGGCTCCCCTCGTGGTTGGTTGTGTGCTATACACCTACGTGGGCTCCCCTCGTGGTTCGCTGTGTGCTATACACCTATGTACGTAGGCTCCCCTCGTGGTTGGTTGTGCAATATTTACACAAAAACGCATGATTTGCTACAGCATCCATGCATTGGCAAAAATAATGTTTGATGAAAATAAATCCGGGCGGGGGGGGGGGGGCAAATATACTGGGGGAAACACTGCATAGTACTTACTTATTTGTATATAGAATTCTTTATATCATTATTTCTTCCTAAGACGTCACTTTATTATCCCAAAACATTTTATTCCTTGACCTCTATTATCCCTTGCTAGACTTCTCCCCTCTATTATCCCTTGCTAGACTTCTCCCCTCTATTCCTACAATTTTTACTATCTTCATAATTTTTCAGCCTTGCTTTACATTTTCATGACCAAAGTAAAATGGGGGGGGGGGGGGGCTATTTTGTCCTGGAGGGGCCTAAAACAGCAACCAAATTTTGTCCCATAATTTAGCGGGGGAGGGGAAGTCCAAATTTGGCATGACAGCACACATCACATGTAGGCACACATCACACCAAGGCACACGTCACACCAAGGCACACGGCACACATCACACCAAGGCACACGGCACACGTCACACCAAGGCACACGTCACACCAGGGCACACGTCACACCAAGGCACACGTCACACCAGGATACGCATCACATCAGTCAATGTAAACTCACAATTCCTTAAAGGGAGTAGTGATGTCGAAAGCACCTGTTTCAATCTCCTCAATTTCACAGTAGTCCATTCGTCTGAAGCAGGCAACAAGGCAGTTCTACATGACACAGATATACATATGTACATTCTAGTGTACACTCACAGTATTGGTCCGCTTGATGTGCCTTTGACGGTCACTTTCAGACCAGTGAACAAGTGTTGACCGATTGTGGTCAGCTTGTTGAAGGACAGATCTCTGAAGTGCAGAAACCACAAGTGATTTGTTGGGATCTTACAGAACATACGTACAATAAGATCAGCCTATTGGGATACTATGATGAAATAGTTTAACGATATTGCACAACACTTCATGAATATTAAGCAATGTTAAAATTACTGAAATCTACCAGCAGCAGATTGACTCACAGTATTCCACTCTTTAACGATACATCCTCGAATGCTTCATCTTCTATGGTTGAAAGCTCATTGTGTGCCAAAGTCCTGGAGTGTGTGCCCAGAAAGAAATGATGTATAAATAAAACACAAATCACACAACAACTCTCAGACTCACAGCTCTTCAAGAGTCATTGATTTGAATACACCTTTTCTGAGAGTTCTGATCTTGTTGTGATCAAGATGTCTACTTGGAACAAACAGACATAACCAGCTGTGGTCATGTGACATTGCAAAGTCACCCTCACATGTACTTGAGGTTGCTAGTTGACTGATCGAAGACACCAGGATCAATATCAGCTATTTTATTGTGATGCAAAAACCTGAAGGAGATACATAACAACAAACATTAACACATTTATGTGTCAAAGGACATCCACACAGATCTACAGAGGTAGCCAGTCAGTGTGTGTAGAGAGGTAGCCAGTCAGTGTGTGTAGAGAGGTAGCCAGTCCGTGTGTGTAGAGAGGTAGCCAGTCCGTGTGTGTAGTGAGGTAGCCAGTCCGTGTGTGTAGTGAGGTAGCCAGTCCGTGTGTGTAGTGAGGTAGCCAGTCCGTGTGTGTAGAGAGGTAGCCAGTCAGTGTGTGTAGAGAGGTAGCCAGTCCGTGTGTGCACATGTACTGGTGCAGGTAGTCAGTGGGTCCATTGACTATGCAACAAAACTCACAATTTATTGAGCTTGTTCTGATGTGATGAATCAGGTCTTGTGAGGTTGAGAAAGTACCAACTTCTGATATGCTCGAGTAGGTTTTTGTCCAAGTGCCTGGAGAGGACACACAGAGAACAGCTAGGAGGCACATGGTAAAGGTGGAGCTGGTTTCACAGTGGGAAAGTAGCCGAGTGAGTGGTGAGGGTGTAGCTGTGTGTGTGGTGAGGGGTGGAGTAGGATGAGTGGTGAGGGTGGAGTGTGTGACTGGTAAGGGTGGAGTTGTGTGCATGGTGTGGGTGGAGTTGTGCAAGTGGTGATGGTGGAGTTGTGCAAGTGGTGATGGTGGAGTTGTGCAAGTGGTGTGGGTGGAGTTGTGTGAGTGATGATGGAGTTGTGTGAGTGGTGTGGGTGTAGTTGTGTGAGTGGCAAGGGTGGAGTTGTGCAAGTGGTGATGGTGGAGTTGTGCAAGTGGTGATGGTGGAGTTGTGTGCATGGTGTGGGTGGAGTTGTGCAAGTGGTGATGGTGGAGTTGTGTGAGTGGTGAGGGTGGAGTTGTGTGATGGTGGAGTTGTGTGACAGTGGTGGTGAAGGAGATGCGACAGCAGTGTCAGTGCTAAATAAATAATGCTACATAACTTGAAACCAATCACAGAGCACACATACATACGTACATAGCTTGGCCAACTCACAGAGCACACATACATACGTACATAGCTTGGCCAACTCACAGAGCACACATACATACGTACATAGCTTGGCCAACTCACAGAGCACACATACATACGTACGTAGCTTGGCCAACTCACAGAGCACACATACACACGTACATAGCTTGGCCAACTCACAGAGCACACATACATACGTACGTAGCTTGGCCAACTCACAGAGCACACATACATACGTACGTACATAGCTTGGCCAACTCACAGAGCACACATACATACGTACATAGCTTGGCCAACTCACAGAGCACACATACATACGTACGTACATAGCTTGGCCAACTCACAGAGCACACATACATACACAGTGTTAGAAATAGTGGTCAGCATTCAGACATTGTCCGACCATTTTGGCACTTTGTCCGACCCAAAAATGTTTGGGTCAGACATTTGGCTGAGCACTACGTCATGTTCATTTCACACACACAGTGATGTTACCAAGTCATTTGTACTGAGAATGTCTACTTATGCTTTCATTATTTGTTGATGCACATGTACTGTGGCATATGTGTACTTCTCCAAAATATGTCTGAGCAAATCTGAAATTGTCTGACCCAAAGTAATGATGCGAGGACATTTGTCCATCCACCACTTGCTCCTTATTTCTAACACTGCATACATACGTACATAGCTTGGCCAACTCACAGAGCACACATACATACGTACGTACATAGCTTGGCCAACTCACAGAGCACACATACATACATACGTACATAGCTTGGCCAACTCACAGAGCACACATACATACGTACATAGCTTGGCCAACTCACAGAGCACACATACATACGTACGTACATAGCTTGGCCAACTCACAGAGCACACATATATACATACATACATAGCTTGGCCAACTCACAGAGCACACATACGTATGTACGTAGCTTGGCCAACTCACAGAGCACACATACATACGTACGTACATAGCTTGGCCAACTCACAGAGCACACATACGTACGTACATAGCTTGGCCAACTCACAGAGCACACATACGTACGTACATAGCTTGGCCAACTCACAGAGCACACATACATACGTACGTATCTACGTAGCTTGGCCAACTCACAGGTTGAGCAGATTGTGTAGTCCATTGAAGGCACCACGTTCAATTTCTCTAATTCCACATTCACTCAGAGACCTACATACGTTCATAGGTACAAACATATGTACGTACCAATTTGTGTATGGATATATATTTAGAGAGACTACATAAGCACACAGTCACCATGGTGACCAGACTCGTCCCTTACAGTTCATAAAGATCAACCAGGCCATCAAAAGCCTTTGCTCGAAGTGGTCGAACACCATTACCTCCCAATGGATTACCGTCCATGATTCTGAGAACAGAGGATCAAACTATCACACATACACAGATTGTACGTAAGTAGTACAACACACACATGTAAAAGACACACACACACACACACGCACACACACACACACACACACGCACGCACGCACGCACGCACGCACACACACACACATGTAAAAGACACACACACACACACACCTACATACACACACAATAGAATGCAGTAGACATAAACAAAAACTCACAACTTTGAGACTTTCCTTGCTCCCTGGAGTGCAATCAAAGGCACTTCTGAGAACTTGTTGTTCCGGAGGTCACTGATGAGAAAGTAAGCAAATACCATGGAGTACATACACGCACGCATGCACGCACACACGTACAGTTCGTAGAGGTCTTTTTTTGCAAAAGCACCGCTAGGAATCTCTCTTAACTGATTACCATCCAATCTCCTACAGAACACAAATATACAGAGAAACCAATAAAGCCCTGTTATGCCAAATTGCCCCCCCCCCCCCCCTTATTTTGGTCATGAAAAAAGTAAAGTGCGTAAATCTGAGAAATTTTTAAGTAATGCACAGCAAGGCTAAAAAATTATGAAGTTACTAAAACTTGTAGGAATAGGAGAGAGGTACATAAGAGTAAGATACATATATACGTACGTATGTATATACACACATTATGTGCTACCATTATGGGGACAGGTCTGGCTACAACAGACTAGCCCATACGTACATAGGTAGCAAGAATCTGGTGCTGATTGTTATACATACACTATTGAACAATCCTCTCAGACAAGCTGTTCTCTAACCCTAACCCACCACCTCCAGCAGCCCCACCACCTCCAGCAGCCCCGCCACCTCCAGCAGCCCCGCCACCTCCACCAGTACAGCCACCTCCACCAGTACAGCCACCTCCAGCACAGCCCCGCCACCTTCAGCAGCCCCGCCACCTCCAGTACAGCCCCGCCACCTC
>CAUJGJ010000346.1:25000-30000 GCA_963170055.1 Halisarca cf. caerulea
GAGCAGATGATAGGACACAGATGACCGACCAGACACAACAAGATGGTGACCGACCAGACACAACAAGATGGTGATGGACCAGACACAACAAGATGGTGACGACCAGACACAACAAGATGGTGACGACCAGACACAACAAGATGGTGATGGACCAGACACAACAAGATGGTGACGACCAGACACAACAAGATGGTGACGACCAGACACAACAAGATGGTGACGACCAGACACAACAAGATGGTGATGGACCAAACAGAAGAAGATGGTGACGACCAGACACAACAAGATGGTGATGGACCAAACAGAAGATGGTGACGACTAGACACAACAAGATGGTGATGGACCAAACAGAAGAAGATGGTGACCGACCAGACACAAGATGGTGACGGATCAGACACAACAAGATGGTGATAGACCAGACACAACAAGATGGTGACGACCAGACACAACAAGATGATGATGGACCAGACACAACAAGATGGTGACGACCAGACACAACAAGATGGTGATGGACCAAACAGAAGAAGATGGTGACGACTAGATACAACAAGATGGTGATGGACCAAACAGAAGAAGATGGTGACCGACTAGACACAACAAGATGGTGACGGATCAGACACAACAAGATGGTGACGGACCAGACACAACAAAGATGGTGATGGACCAGACATCCAGAATGAGATAGGACAACACGATCCTGTCTAAACTCAACTACATACATACAAGGCTCTTCCTGATAAAATAAGCTTATCTAAACCTAACCTAACCAAGAGAAAAAAAAAACTAACTTGCATTTACAATGGAAAAGGACTGAAGAATTTATGAAATGTTAAAAATATTTGTACAAATGTGTGCGCTAGCATAAGGCCAAATCCTGCCTTTAACTTACTATGTTGTAGCCCAACACAAGCAGGAATTTGACTGAACTGTGTTTGTGCAGATGTGTGTTTGTGCAGGTGTGTGTGTGTGTGCAGGTGTGTGTGTGTGTGTGTGTGTGTGTGTGTGTGTGGTGTGTGTGTGTGTGTGTGTGTGTGTGTGTGTGTGTGTGTGTGTGTGTGTGTGTGTGCGTGCGTGCGTGCACGAACAGGTACGCGTCAGAAGGGAACTGGCACTTATTGAAAGAGACGCCACCAACACAGATAATAAACACTAAACCTTGACCAACTTACAAATTGATGGTGGTGGTCGTTCCGTTGATATGGCTCAAGTCGGGAAAAGGGGTAGTAAATGTACTCGACCTTCCACATCTAATGTCTGCTTGCTTGTTGGAGGCACTACAGCTACAGCCAACGGCCTTCAAGGGGTTACACACCGAAGAAGCATTGTTTTCGGCGGCGACTTGCCAACAATGGTAGGAGGCAAAAATGACGACAAATATCCAAGCAGACAAACACACACTATTCATGTTCACGGAAATACGGACAGAGAATTGATGAGATGAACGTAAACGAGACTCTAAGACCATATACACCGCTGACGTTTTCTGTGTTCTTCAACTAGCGCACATTGTACCAAAACTAGATACTCCCACTGCTGAAAAAAGGGCAATAATATTCCAGCAAGGACTAGACTTTCTACTAAACTAAAGGGTTCAACCTACTTAACAGTGAAGCCTTCAGTCCAATCTTGGCCCGAAATGAATCAACAAGGATTCCTAGTTCGTGTTGTGAGAGAGTCTTCGCTAACTAGTGACGAAAAAATACGTCATCACTTCCGGTGGTCATAGCGCACTCAACAGCACTATCCCATAATGATAATGCCTAGTCTCGTACCCAGACCCACTTCCGCCCGCCATTTTATTTGGGCGGAAGTGGGTCTGTGTACGAGACTACGTAATGCCCAGGCAGGCGTGTAAGCATGCAAAGAAACATACGACGGCATGCATGGGTAAGACTACCCATATCGCATACAAGAGATCGGCCAGCTACAGAACAATTTGCCAAGTCCAATGCAAGTTTGTGTGCATATATTTTTCCTCTGTTATAACATGCAAACTCCTGTTATAAAGAACTCATCACTGCTGTCCTGAGTGACTTTAATTAAATGGGATTTAAAGTGAATCTTGTGCTCCCAAAGACATGGAAGTGCTAGTCAAGAAAACAAACTAATAGTTATAATTTGAGCTCCACTATGGATGACCATCGTGCAGTGTGGATTTGAGCTCCGCTATGGATGACCATCGTGCAGTGTGAATTTGAGCTCCGCTATGGATGACCATCGTGCAGTGTGGATTATGGCATAATAATTTTTTACAATACATAAGGCCGCAATATTCACACTCTGTAATACATTAACATACTTTTCTTTTATAAAGAACTTCTGTTATAAAGAACAGATCACTGTGGATTTCTTGGTTATACCGGGAGTCGACTGTGACATGTGGAGTCTTTCTATCTACAATTGTGTTACATGTTGGTACGTTGCTATAATATGCCTAGCGGCTCACATCATGTGTGGCACATGCATATGTGTATTGCAGTCTACAGAGAACACAAACTCTACAAAGTTACGCACTTCCTGCTAAACTAGACCACTAACACAGCAAACATGTGAACAAAAACATGCTCCAAACGTTGGTGAAACTACCTCATCAGACTAATATCTGCATGCATGATTAATTGGTCTTCTAATCGTGGGAAAGTGTGATTCCACCATGTGATTCCTGAATGGACTATTTGTCATAAACACAAAGTTCAGTATGTGTATACATGCACCTTTGCTTATTATTTCTATGTGTTAATCTCTTCTGTTTGTACCAGCAGCACACACACAGGGCACAGGGTGAGCTGTCCACCAAACAACAGCTTGCACTTAGCACAGCTTTACCACCAGGATCAGAAAGGATTTACCACCAGGATCAGAAAGGATTTATGCCACAAAATTAACATAGACTGTTACAGGTTTAGACATAATATTATTATGATGTTCATTCCCTAGTGTGTGTGTGTGTGTGTGTGTGTGTGTGTGTGTGTGTGTGTGTGTGTGTGTGTGTGTGTGTGTGTGTGTGTGTGTGTGTGTGTGTGTGTGTGTGTGTGTGTGTGTGTGTGTGATCCATGGTTCATATAAGACTTAGTCATAGTCTTCCACAGGACTGGAGTTGTGTTCTGTGCTCTGAACTGCGTTCACATCCCCTCCCTCTCCTTCTTCCTCATCACTACCTATCTCACCAGCAAGCATTGCTTCAAAATCTGAGGCTCTGGGAATAGAGAAACACAAGTGAGACCTGCCCACAAATAAATGACAGGGACTTACTCATCCTCTTCTTCCTCATTGTCAGACCCACTCAGTCTCTTGGCATCCATCTGTGAGTACTCAGTGGTGGGCTCATCTCTCTCCGAACCCATCTCCTCATCACTGTCTGAAATGAAGGCTTTACTGATAACTCTCTTCTTCTTCCCTTTCTTCTCTGCTCCCTCTTCCTCCAGAGGAGCCTCCTGTCTGAGTCTTGAAAGATCAACATGCCCAACATGAGACAAACACATATATACCGTACCCTCACCTATCACCCTCCCTCTGGTCACACCTCACCTGTCACCCTCCCTCTGGTCACACCTCACCTGTCACCTTACCTCTGGCCACAAAAAACCCATGCCCCTCACCTGTCACCCTCCCTCTGGGCGCAACCCACATCACTCACCTGTCACCCACCCTCTGGTCACACCTCACATGCCACATCCCTCAGCTGTCACCCTCCCCACGATCACATACCACACCCCTCACCCATCACACCTCACATGCCAAACCCTCCCCTGTCACCCTCCCTCTGGTCACACCCCATATGCCACACCCCTGACCTGTCATCCTCCCTCTGGTCACGCCTCTTTCTACTTCTCTTCCTCTTGGGTTTTCCCCTATCCATCTCCCCTCCACTATCCCCTCCTGTATCTCTCTTTCGCACTCTGCAAGGACAAGAAGTGACAACAAACAAACAAATTGAAAAAATGACTAAAGATAAACAAAAATAAACAACAAACTATACCAGTTACAAATACCTAATTGAAAACACTAGAACCACCTTGAATCAAGCACAGTGCAAATATGTACCATGATCTATTCTTGTAAATTTACATCAACACATGCACACACACGCACATGTACACGCACACACGCACGCACATATACACATGCACACACACATACATACATGCATGCACATGTGCACACACGCACACACACACACACGCGTGTGCCGTGTGCGCCTGCACACACACACACACACACCTCTTTCTCTTTTTCCTGGCTGCATCCCCCTCCCCGGTTCCCCTCCCTTCTTCTTCCCCATCACTGTAGATGTCTCCTGTTGCCCTGGCCTTTCTACCCTTGGATTTGGGCTCTTCAACTAAAAGAACAACAACAACAACAACATTGATGCAAATAAATACAAACAACAATAGCGACATATCCACAACAACAGACACAAAAAGCAATAACAAACCACCCACCAAAACAAACACAGCCAAACACAGCAACACACCAGTAACAACATTTGAAGCACAAACAAAAACAATAAATTACTCACTTTTTGTGAAGTGTAAGAGATTTTCTGTTTTCTTCTTAAACTCCACTCTTTGTTGCTCAAGTCTTTGCATTTCCAGCTCCTTTTGTCTCTGCTTCTCTTTCTGCACAGGTTACAGCACAAGCCACCATCATGTGTGTGGACAGACCAGATGGAACCATCTCATGTAGACAGACCAGATGGAACCATCACGTGTTGACAGACCAGATGGAACCATCACATGTGTTGACAGACCATACACGAAAGATGCAAAAATGCAAATAACACACACACACACACACACACACACACACACACACACACACACACACACACACCAGTGTTGTGGCCATTACAGGGGTATCACAATCAACTACCATTGCAATTATCTTGGTATCAAAGTAGTACGATTACCATTACCACTACGGATCTCCACTAAAGTAATCAATTACCATTGCAACTACAATTAATAATTACAGATTTATTCTTGGATGCTTGCAAAAGT
>CAUJGJ010000346.1:35000-70000 GCA_963170055.1 Halisarca cf. caerulea
GTGTGTGTGTGTGTGTGTGTGTGTGTGTGTGTACATGTATGGCGTGCATGTGTGTGTGTGTGTGTGTGGCATGCACATGCGTGTGTGTGTGTGTGTGTGTGTGTGTGAGCAGGGTTCTATCTAGGATGAATTTCTCTTTTGGGGAGGGAGCATCAGTGTATACTTGTCATGCGAGACATGGTCATGGTTTTGATGTATCTATTGTATCTAAGTAACAGGTTTCTTTCAGGATAACGATCGATCATGGGGCCAATAGCAAATAGATGGGGGAAGGGGGTAGATATGTATGTCCATGGTACCCTAGATGTCAATGAAACACATGCAGTGCAGTGATGTATTATGGAGTACTGTAGTATGCCATAATAGGATTGTCACAGAAAAATATGGCCGCCATACGTTAGTGCCAATTTGTTTTAACCCAAAAACCAACGGTATGGTGACTCCATAGCTTTCAAAAGTGAATATTGGCACATTTTGACACACCAGCTACAAGGCAAAGAAGTTTAAAAGCTTCGTGAAGCTATCTCTTTAAAGAAATTTGAAGTACACTTGCTGAGGTATGGGTCTGCAACATCAGTACCATTTTAAGATTATTCTTATTCTTTTCTTCTTCTCGTCGTTTTTTTGAACTGAGCTACAGGTCGCCACAAAGGGTCCAGAGGTCTCATCTTTCGCCAATGAGCTCCGATTGTTAGCACAAAGTGCCTTTCGTAGGTTTTCAAGCAACACCTACACTTCGAAAGCAAGAAAAAAAATTAATAGGCAAATCCCATACAATCGCTGAATCAGCCATTTTTTATTTTTATTCTTTTAATAATAATAAACGATAATAATAATACATAGTACAAAACCAACAACCAAGCACATACAAGACAATAAAGAGCTTCACATGAACAGTAGTATCAATGATATAAACACAGTTTGAGTTCAATGGCCCACTGGGGCCAAGCGAGCCTCAGGGGAGGAGAGGATGATTGTGTTTGTGTCAGGAGATTGCTTGCCTGGGCAAGTACCTCGGCTAGTAGTGTTGCCCTAAGGAGAGATCAGCCATTTTCGGATCAGCGAAATGGCTACGCGAGACTAAGCATATGCGTATGTAAACAAGGCAAGTGTTTGATGATTGTCAACTTCAGCACTCTTTTGTTCGAGCCTTTGTTTCTAGGTGGGTACATTGATTCTAGACAGGTAGCTGCATAGATTCAGTTTCTTTATCTTACAAGATTACAATTACAAAGATTATGGTTACAAATCTTACAAGATTTGATCGTGTTCCTTCTCAATTGCAGTGGAAACCTTCTTTAACAGCCTCTATTCAAGTAATCGTTTCGCTTTAAAGGAAAAACTGCACAAACAAGAGTGCATAAAAACCATTTAAAAATGGTAAAAGGATGTAGAATTGACACAGGACTGTGCAAAAAGGCTTTATCAAAAAAGGATTCTCCAAAAACACTTGGAACAAGGGTAAGTTGCACAACCGGTACAGGGCTAGATGGGCAAAGGGCAAGGCAGGCATAGGGCTAGATGAACATAGGGCTACACATACATGAGGCTAGACGGGTATAGGACTAGACAGAGTTTAGCTGGACTGAGTGTACACTGTGCAAACTCCTACATCCCGCATGTGCAGCACACTATACGCACGTGCTGTGGTGTGTAGGAATTTGCACAGTGTACACTCAGTCCAGCTAAACTCTGTCTATATAATATATATAGGTTATATAAGGTTGATTTTGACACTCAAGTGGGGCCTCCTCTATAGTATTTGTACTGCAGTTGGATTATTTTGGGAGTGGGGGGGGGTGGAAGCTGGAGAGTTTGGGGAGAAGCTCCACCCTCTCCCACTGGATAGAACCCTGGTGGTGGTGGTGTGTGTGTGTGTGTGTGTGTGTGTGTGTGTGTGTATGTGTGTGTGTGTGTGTGTGTGTGTGTGTGTGTGTGTGTGTGCATGTGTGTGTGTGTGTGTGTGTGTGTGTGTGTGTGTGTGTGTGTGTGTGTGTGTGTGTGTGTGTGTGTGTGTGTGTGTGTGTGTGTGTGTGTGTGTGTGTGTGTGTGTGTGTGTGTGTGTGTGTGTGTGTGTGTGTGTGTGTGTGTGTGTGTGTGTGTGTGTGTGTGTGTGTGTGTGTGTGTGTGTGTGTGTGTGTGTGTGTGTGTGTGTGTGTGTGTGTGTGTGTGTGTGCATCAAGACACTCAACTCACAGTCAACATAATGGGGGCATTGCTTGAGGATGGCCCTGTAGTGTGAGTCTGCCTCTTGATAGTCATGTACGCTCTCTAACAGACGTGCTTGGTTGTATGATATGGTAACCATGGTACCTCGGTAGTAGGGCTCATCTGACACAATCTCCTGCTGGCATCTCTCATAGGCAAGTCCGTACATCTCTTTAGCTTTATCGTAGTGACCTGCTTTCTGGTAGAGGGCAGCCATGTTGTTGATGAGTTCTGGAGGGAGATCAGGACTAACATTGTCCGTCAACAGACCAGCAGCCTTCTCGTAACAGGATAGGGCTTCCTGTAGGGGGTGTGTTCAGCACAATAGGGGGTGGGGTGCAGATTGCAACGAGCACATACGTACATTTGTATCTGACTGTTCCAGAATTCCTGCCAGTTCTATCCACGCCTCCACATCATCTTGATGCTCATCTGTTACTTTATGCAGAAGTTTCTGAAAATGCATAACCAACTGTTTTCACAGAGCGTGACCTTTGTTGTGTGTGAAGACAAACCTTGGCTGTCTCCCTCTTGTCTTGGTCCTTAGAAGCAGCGTAAAGTGACCCGAGGATCTTCATTGTTTCATAATTGGTTGGTTCCACAGCAAGAACCTTCTCAAAGCATTGAGCAGCCTGGGGGGGGGGGGGGGGGGGGGGGGGAGGGGGGAGTCATGACACAGCTACTTACAAAACAACACAATTAACCCTAATCCTAGCTAAAACATCCAGCCCACCTCCACATCCAGCCCACCTCCACATCTAGCACACCTCCACATCCAGCACACCTCCACATCCAGCACACCTCCACATCCAGCACACCTCCACATCCAGCACACCTCCACATCCAGCACACCTCCACATCTAGCACACTTCCACATCTAGCACACCACCACAACTAGCACACCTCCACATTTAGCACACCTCCACATCCAACACACCTCCACATCCAACACACCTCCACATCCAGCACACCTCCACATCCAACACACCTCCACATCTAGCACACCACCACAACTAGCACACCTCCATATTTAGCACACCTCCACATCCAACACACCTCCACATCCAGCACACCTCCACATCCAGCACACCTTCACATCCAACACACCTCCACATCTAGCACACCACCACAACTAGCACACCTCCACATTTAGCACACCTTTTCTGGGTGCCACTTACAGTAGCCTCTGGCTAAAGGTTCCCCTGGTTAAATTTGAATACCCTATACCCTATACCCTCCACATCCAACACACCTCCACATCCAGCACATCCTCACATCCAGTGCACCTCCACATCCAACACACCTCCACATCCAACACACCTCCACATCCAGCACATCCTCACATCCAGTGCACCTCCACATCCAACACACCTCCACATCCAGCACACCTCCACATCCAGCACATCCTCACATCCAGTGCACCTCCACATCCAACACACCTCCACATCCAACACACCTCCACATCCAGCACATCCTCACATCCAGTGCACCTCCACATCCAACACACCTCCACATCCAGCACACCTCCACATCCAGCACATCCTCACATCCAGTGCACCTCCACATCCAGTGCACCTCCACATCCAACACACCTCCACATCCAACACACCTCCACATCCAGCACATCCTCACATCCAGTGCACCTCCACATACGTATAATATACCTCCATGCATGCCGGGATGGCCTGGAGTACTCCCCGCCACCCCAATCTGGAGTACCCCCACCACCCCAACCAGGAGTACCCCACCACCCCAATCTGGAGTACCCCCACCACCCCAATCTGGAGTACCCCCACCACCCCAATCTGGAGTACCCTACCACCACCACCCCAATCTGGAGTACCCCCACCACCCCAATCTAGAGTACCCCACTACCCAAATCTGGAGTACCCCCACCACCCCAATCTGGAGTACCCTACCACCCCAATCTGGAGTACCCCCACCACCCCAATCTGGAGTATCCCACCACCACCCCATCTGGAGTACCCTACCACCACCACCCCAATCTGGAGTACCCCCACCACCTCAATCTGGAGTACCCCCACCACCCCAATCTGGAGTACCCTACCACCCCAATCTGGAGTACCCCCACCACCCCAATCTGGAGTATCCCACCACCACCCCAATCTGGAGTATCCCACCACCACCCCAATCTGGAGTATCCCACCACCACCCCAATCTAGAGTACCCCACTACCCAAATCTGGAGTACCCCCACCACCCCAATCTGGAGTATCCCACCATACCAATCTGGAGTACCCCCACCACCCCAATCTGGAGTATCCCACCACCCCAATCTGGAGTAACCCACCATACCAATCTGGAGTACCCCCACCATCCTAGGGTGGGGTAGAGCTCACATTGTCAATGTCCCCTCTTGATATGTACATCTGTCCTAGCCCATAATGAGGCAGGACGTATCCTGGCACTGCGAACTGAGTGGCTTGGTAGTAGTACTGGAAAGCCTGGTCCAAGTCTCCCTAAGCATCAGAAGAGAAGAGATGAGAACACAACACCAGAAGAGAAGAGATGAGAACACAACACCAGAAGAGAAGAGATGAGAACACAACACCAGAAGAGAAGAGATGAGAACACAACACCAGAAGAGAAGAGATGAGAACACAACACCAGAAGAGAAGAGATGAGAACACAACACCAGAAGAGAAGAGATGAGAACACAACACCAGAAGAGAAGAGATGAGAACACAACACCAGAAGAGAAGAGATGAGAACACAACACCAGAAGAGAAGAGATGAGAACACAACACCAGAAGAGAAGAGATGAGAACACAACACCAGAAGAGAAGAGATGAGAACACAACACCAGAAGAGAAGAGATGAGAACACAACACCAGAAGAGAAGAGATGAGAACACAACACCAGAAGAGAAGAGATGAGAACACAACATCAGAAGAGAAGAGATGAGAACACAACACCAGAAGAGAAGAGATGAGAACACAACACCAGAAGAGAAGAGATGAGAACACAACATCAGAAGAGAAGAGATGAGAACACAACACCAGAAGAGAAGAGATGAGAACACAACACCAGAAGAGAAGAGATGAGAACACAACACCAGAAGAGAACAAAATAAGGGAAGACATCTTATTCTAGCTCAGGCCAGGCCTGGCCAGGCTAGGGTAGGTTCGACCAGGCAAAACACACCCCCTTCCCCCACCCACCTCAATGTGGAATGATCTAGCCAACTGGTAGCAGCTCTCTGCTTGTATGGCTTCCACATCTGTCCCATGAAATGAGTGCAGAGCAAGATGGCGGACCTTGTCATAATCCTTGATGGAATACCACGTTGAATGAGGAACGGGATAAATCTTGATGTGTACAACACACACACACACACACAGCAGTAATTTAGTTACCTTTTTAAAGAAGAAATGGTTGGCTAGATGGTTGAGTACCATAGGGTTGGTTGGGTCGATGGTGTAGGCATGAGAAAGAAGACGTACTCCTTCCTTGATGGACTCAAGCTGGGAACAGCACAGACATAAAGTAAGGGGACAAGGTGTCCATCTTCAGGCAAAACACACCTTGTGTAGGTTAAGCTCCAGTACAGCAAGTCCCACTAGTGCACCCACACACTTTGGGTCCAGTTCCAAAGCTCGACCGAATGCCAAACGAGCTTTATCAAGATTCCCCAGCTTAAGGAAACAAAGACCCATTCCCAAACGCACATTCCCTGGAAAGGGAAAATACAAAATCAAATAAAGTTGGAAATATTATTGCATTATTTTACCAAACAAAAGAGATACAATTTACCTCTACACACCTCCACCTACACCAATATCCCCACACACCTCCACCTACACCAATATCCCCACACACCTCCACCTACACCAATATCCCCACACACCTCCACCTACACCAATATCCCCACACACCTCCACCTACACCAATATCCTCACACACCTCCACCTACACCAATATCCCCCACACACCTCCACCTACACCAATATCCCCACACACATCCACCTACACCAATATCCCCACACACCTCCACCTACACCAATATCCCTACACACCTCCACCTACACCAATAGCCCCACACACCTCCACCTACACCAATATCCCCACACACCTCCACCTACACCAATATCCCCACACACCCCACCTACACCAATATCCCCACACACTTCCACCTACACCAATATCCCCCACACACCTCCACCTACACCAATATCCCCACACACATCCACCTACACCAATATCCCCACACACCTCCACCTACACCAATATCCCCACACACCTCCACCTACACCAATATCCCCACACACATCCACCTACACCAATATCCCCACACACCTCCACCTACACCAATATCCCCACACACTTCCACCTACACCAATAGCCCCACACACCTCCACCTACACCAATATCCCCACACACTTCCACCTACACCAATAGCCCCACACACCTCCACCTACACCAATATCCCCACACACCTCCACCTACACCAATATCCCCACACACCTCCACCTACACCAATATCCCCACACACCTCCACCTACACCAATATCCCCACACACCTCCACCTACACCAATATCCTCACACACCTCCACCTACACCAATATCCCCCACACACATCCACCTACACCAATATCCCCACACACCTCCACCTACACCAATATCCCTACACACCTCCACCTACACCAATAGCCCCACACACCTCCACCTACACCAATAGCCCCACACACCTCCACCTACACCAATATCCCCACACACCCCACCTACACCAATATCCCCACACACTTCCACCTACACCAATATCCCCCACACACCTCCACCTACACCAATATCCCCACACACATCCACCTACACCAATATCCCCACACACCTCCACCTACACCAATATCCCCACACACCTCCACCTACACCAATATCCCCACACACATCCACCTACACCAATATCCCCACACACCTCCACCTACACCAATATCCCCACACACTTCCACCTACACCAATAGCCCCACACACCTCCACCTACACCAATATCCCCACACACTTCCACCTACACCAATAGCCCCACACACCTCCACCTACACCAATATCCCCACACACCTCCACCTACACCAATATCCCTACACACCTCCAACTACACCAATATCCCCACACACCTCCACCTACACCAATATCCCCACACACCTCCACCTATACCAATATCCCCATACACCTTTACCTCCACCTCCACCTACACATGTACACACACACACACACACACACACACACATACACACACACACACACACACACACACACACACACACACACCAGTGTTCACGATAACTTTTCGGAGGTGTCTGGATAATTTGTCAGGACAAACTCCAGAATGTCCAGACATTCACATATTTGCTCGGATATGATAATTTTGATAAGGGATCAAATACTTTGCCCACTTCTCCTTGCTATCATGTATGCGGTTGTAAGCAAGCATACATATAAAGATTCTGGTATTTTCATACTATTTTTAGTAACAATTTAGCATTGTCCCACTTTTACTACCATGTACACTATGTTTTCATTTGCAAAACAATGTTATTGCATTCAGTGCAAGTGAAGAGGCTTGTACAACTTGCTTTTATAGCACCAGAGTCCACATATACCTAGGAGAGGCTGCTTTGAACTGCAGGGCTACTAATCAACTGTTTGTTTCCTTTAGTTCCACTACCTAATTAATAGCAGAAAGTGACAGACCACAAATCTGTCACCTGAACAATAACAGCCTCCTACAGCCATGAACACTTCCTTTGAGCTGACACAATGTCCAACCCAAACTCCCGGCCGGTATGGGCACATGGCCAAAGTTAGCAGACCGCTCAGTATGGGCACATGGCAATACGCGGAAGGGAGGGAAAAAAAAGCGAAAAAGACCAACGCTGACCGGCGCCGAACCGGGGGCTTGTGCGTGGGAGTCGAGCGCAACGGCTGCTGCACCACCGATTCGACCCCCGGATGCCCTTTCTTGGTTTCCATTTTATGTTTTGCGTTCTGGCGCGGTCAGCGTTGGTCTTTTTTGCTTTTTTTTCCCTCCCTTCCGCATATTGC
Organism: Halisarca cf. caerulea; assembly: GCA_963170055.1. Classification (NCBI taxonomy): domain Eukaryota; kingdom Metazoa; phylum Porifera; class Demospongiae; order Chondrillida; family Halisarcidae; genus Halisarca; species Halisarca cf. caerulea. The sequence goes on from CAUJGJ010000346.1 coordinate 43,266, forward strand.
CATGTGCCCATACTGAGCGGTCTGCTAACTTTGGCCATGCGCCCATACCGGCCGGGAGTTTGGGTTGCAATGTCAGAACAAAGTTGATAACATCCGGACATTCACAGAAATGATCGGAAAATGTCCGATGTCCGAACGTTATTTCGAACACTGCACACACACATAAGTGCACACATATCCCCACCCAAATCCAACCCCACACACCACATATATATACATTCCCACCCTCACACACCCTCACACACAGCTCCTTATATACACACATCTACTCTATCCACCCACACATCTACCCTATCCACCCACACATCTACCCTACCCACCCACACATCTACCCTATCCACCCACACATCTACCCTACCCACCCACACATCTACCCTATCCACCCACACATCTACCCTATCCACCCACACATCTACCCTACCCACCCACACATCTACCCTACTCACCCACACATCTACCCTACCCACCCACACATCTACCCTACCCACCCACACATCTACCCTACTCAAACTACCCTACCCACCCACAAATCCACCCTACCCACCCACAAATCTACCCTACCCACCCACACATCTACCCTACCCACCCACACATCCGCCCTACCCACCCACAAATCCACCCTACCCACCCACACACACCAGGACATTTGGGACTAGTCCTCAAGGCTTTCTTGTAAAAAGTAAGAGCTCCTTTGTAGTCCTTCTTCCTGAAAGCAAGACAAGCCTTGCCAAGCATTGCAGGGATATTGCTAGGATCCTAAGGACATTGCAGACATGGACTGAATCAGACATAGCAAACGGAGCAGACACAACAATTGGAGCAGACACAACAATTGGAGCAGATGCAACACACAGAGCAGACACAACAAACGGAGCAGACACAACAATTGGAGCAGATGCAACACACAGAGCAGACACAACAAACGGAGCAGACGCAACAATTGGAGCAGATGCAACACACAGAGCAGACACAACAATTGGAGCAGACGCAACACACGGAGAAGATGCAATGGCAATCACAGACATTCTTGTGTGTAATTTGTTACTTCTTGTAAGACAAAATTGAACTGTGTTTCTGCCTGATCTCGCTTGTCCCCTTCCAGCAAGCAGAAGTAAGCTCTCCCAAGGAGATGATGGAGGTCATACATGATGATCTTGTCAGCCATTGTGTACAGTTGAGTTGCCTGTGGGACAGAAGGAGTGTTGACTGGGTGTGTGAGGGGAGTGGAGGCAAGGGTGAGTGGAGGCAAGGAGAGTGGAGGTAAGGAGAGTGGAGGTGAGAGAGAGTGGAGGTGAGGAGAGTGGAGGTGAGAGAGAGTGGAGATAAGGAGAGTGGAGGTGAGGAGAGTGGAGGTGAGGAGAGTGGAGGTGAGAGAGAGTGGAGATAAGGAGAGTGGAGGTGAGGAGAGTGGAGGTGAGGAGAGTGGAGGTGAGGAGAGTGGAGGTGAGAGAGAGTGGAGATAAGGAGAGTGGAGGTGAGGAGAGTGGAGGTGAGAGAGAGTGGAGATAAGGGAGAGTGGAGGTGAGGGAAATGGAGGTGAGGAAGTGGAGGTGAGGAAGTGGATGTGAATACAAAAGGAGCTAGTCACATCCTAAACTACAGATAGACCACACTTGTTCTGCATGGTTGACTTGGCAGATAAAATTCACACAACACTGAATGGTAAATAGCAATAGAAAGACAACACAAATACAAACAACGACAACAATATTATGACTGTACCCGTTTCATTAGATTAAAACAAAGCAAATTTGGTAGCTTCACAAATTTTATCTTTTTCAGGCTTGTAGACTCTATTTTTATGACTGTTGCAAATGAGCCTGCATTCATGAAAAGTCAATCACAAATGTTTGGTTAGATATATAGTCTATTTGTTTAATATATAGTAGGGACTGGTTCATTTGTGAAACTAAAATCACGAATTATGTACGATCAAGTTTTGATTCAGGAAATATAAACCTGTGAAAAATAGCTCCTTTATGGTACATATCTGATGTGCCGATAGTGAGGTCTGACTGTACACACCCAGGGGCGTAGCCGGAAGGAAAACAAGGGGAATCCCAAAAGCCATGATCATGGGCACATGGTGTACAAAAATAGTGGTATCATATACACATTGAACTATCATAGCCTTTACTTATGTAGCATGTGGTATCGACAAGCTAGAAACAACTAAAAAGAGCACAAAGCATGCATGAATGCAGTATTAACAGTGTTTGTTATGTGCTCTCAGTAGAACTGTGTGTGCAGGTGCTTGCTAGGTGACTGGTGTTGGGATTAATTGCTTGATTGATTAGCATACTGGTGGCTTCAGATTAAAGGGATTTCTAATGAGGGGAGTTTCCTGGCAACCAGGAAACAATGGAGCTACGCCCCTGCATACCCACCCCTGATCTGGCCACACCACCCGACCTAACCACACCCCTGATCTGGCCACACCACCCGACCTAACCACATCCCTGATCTGGCCACATCACCCGACCTAACCACACCCCTGATCTGGCCACACCACCCGACCTAACCACACCCCTGATCTGGCCACACCACCCGACCTAACCACACCCCTGATCTGGCCACACCACCCGACCTAACCACACCCCTGATCTGGCCACACCACCCGACCTAACCACACCCCTGATCTGGCCACACCACCCGACCTAACCACATCCCTGATCTGGCCACATCACCCGACCTAACCACACCCCTGATCTGGCCACACCACCCGACCTAACCACACCCCTGATCTGGCCACACCACCCGACCTAACCACACCCCTGATCTGGCCACATCACCCGACCTAACCACACCCCTGATCTGGCCACACCACCCGATCTAACCACACCCCTGATCTGGCCACACCACCCGACCTAACCACACCCCTGATCTGGCCACACCACCCGACCTAACCACACCCCTGTACAGTCTGCACCTTAGTAAAGTACTGCCTCTTCTTCCCTTTGTCCTTCTCCTTCCTCGCTCGCTGGACATGGTACGACGCTAGCAAGTCAAGACACACCATCTGATCCTTCTCGTGGTCCTGGTATGCTAGACTAGCCTCTGAGGACAAAATACATTGACCATCAATAGGGACACTCCCTACATGTACATCCACCCACCTACATGCACATCCACCCAACTACATCACATCCGCCCACCTACATCACATCCGCCCACCTACATCATGTCCACCCAACTACATGCACATCCACCCACCTATATGCACATCCACCCACCTACATGCACATCCACCCATCTACATCACATCCACCCACCTACATCACATCCACCCACCTACATCACATCCACCCACCTACATCATGTCCACCCAACTACATCACATCCACCCACCTACATGCACATCCACCCATCTACATCACATCCACCCACCTACATCACATCCACCCACCTACATCATGTCCACCCAACTACATCACATCCACCCACCTACATGCACATCCACCCACCTACATCATGTCCACCCACCTACATCACATCCACCCACCTACATGCACATCCACTCACCTACATGCACATCCGCCCACCTACATGCATGTCCGCCCACCCTACATGCATGCCCATCCATCTACATGTTTGTCCACCCACCTACATGCATGTTGCACGCATGCACTATCATCATGCTCTTGTGGACAGAAACATTTACCTGCTTTGGCAAGATCAAGTACAGCCACAAAATCTTCGTACTTTTGCTGTTTGAAGTAATGCAACTGCAAAGAAATTTACATACAGTGAGAAGTTGTAGCATGCGTAGGTACGTACCTATGGAGGACTATAGATAACATCGTTGCAATCCATTGATATACAATCATATTGGGATGGCTGCCGAGTGCAAACACACGAATCAAGTCAGACCACGACCAATGTGACCCACTCACGACCGATGTGACCCACTCAAGATCAGTGTGACCCACTCACGATCGATGTGACCCACTCACGACCAATGTGACCCACTCACGACCAATGTGACCCACTCACGACCAATGTGACCCACTCAAGACCAGTGTGACCCACTCACGACCGATGTGACCCACTCATGACCAATGTGACCCACTCACGACCAATGTGACCCACTCACGACCGATGTGACCCACTCATGACCGATGGAACCCACTCACGACCAATGTGACCCACTCACGATTGATGTGACCCACTCACGACCAATGTGACCCACTCACGACCAATGTGACCCACTCAAGACCAGTGTGACCCACTCAAGACCAGTGTGACCCACTCACGACCGATGTGACCCACTCATGACCAATGTGACCCACTCACGACCAATGTGACCCACTCACGACCGATGTGACCCACTCATGACCGATGGAACCCACTCACGACCAATGTGACCCACTCACGATTGATGTGACCCACTCACGACCAATGTGACCCACTCACGACCAATGTGACCCACTCACGACCGATGTGACCCACTCACGACCGATGTGACCCACTCACGACCGATGTGACCCACTCACGACCGATGTGACCCACTCACGACCGATGTGACCCACTCACGATCGATGTGACCCACTCACGATCGATGTGACCCACTCACATACCATCACTCGGCCGCCATTCTATATACCGGTCAGCGAGGGCGGTATATAAAATGGCGGCCGAGTGACAGTCTGGGTACAAGACTAGTCTCGCGTGGCCAGCCCCTTTTCCTGTTCTCTGTAAGTGCAGAGAACAGGAAAAAGGGGCGGGCCACGCGAGACTAGTACGAGACTACCACTCACGACCAATGTGACCCACTCACAGACAATGAAACCCACTCACAGCCAATGTGACCCAGATGTTTAACGGAGCTTGCTCATCTCTGAGTATGCCAACTACCTCATCCCCATCTGGCAACTGATCCAGGTCCATTTCAATCACCTAAAGCAACATAAAGCACAGAATATAAGGGGAGTGGAGGGGAGTGATTGGAAGGATATGGCGGTGGGTGGTGTGAAGTGATGGGAGGATGGGGTGATGAGTGGTGCAAAATTAGGTGAACGATACAGCGTTCAGAAATACAATAAATTAAGATTACGAGAAAATAGCTCATGAACACACTCACCTCATCGCTATCTTTGAGAGGTATTTCTATCGACCGGGAAGAAGATTCTGTATGCTCGGCAAAGGCAGCCATTTTTATGCCCTACTTCCCACTTGTAAATTAGAATGGAACCGCTGGTCCTAATTTGTTTGTGTATATGGCGTACATTCGGGATTCGAGCGATATATGTGTGGACCGAGAAACTAGCCAAAAAGTTCTTCAAGTCCGGAGAGTGTACTCAGACGGATCTAGTCGTACTCTTTAGTAGAAGACTTCATAAGAAGGGAGGGTACGGCCACTTCAAGAATCGAAGACCATCATGCCCCTAGGGAAAAGTCGTGACCAAGACCTCTACAAAGCCGCCAAATCGGGAGACGTTGCTGCCATTGATCGCCTCCTTGGCTCACGGAAGAAGGGTAAAGGAAGGTAAAGATACAGTGCTCTCATCTACTTTCGTTTTTACTATATTTCATACTTGATACAGAAGTCTATTCAGATCATTGACCGTTTGTCTTTCAGTGTGACTTGACCGGTTGTGTGTGTGTCTTCAGAGTTCAGGGATGCCTTAATGGATGTATGGTTCAGCCATAGACTTACAATTCAGTGTACCGCGTGTTGTGTGTAGTGGTCTAATGCGAGGTGAATAGGAATTGAATGGTTTGATGTATTAAATCAATTGGGAACATTATAGTTAGTTGTAGTTTGAGTGAACGAAACGGAAATACAAAGAGCAAACATTTTCAGAAACACATCCATTTGTGTTTCACAACATTTTGTGTCTTCCATAGCACCTGCAAATCTTTCAGTGTGTGTGTGTGTGTGTGTGTGTGTGTGTTGTGTGTGTGTGTGTGTGTGTGTGTGTTGTGTGTGTGTGTGTCTCGGTGTGTGTGTCGTATGTGTGTGTGTGTGTCGTGTGTGTGTGTGTGCGTGTGTGTGTGTGTGTGTGTGTGTGTGTGTGTGTGTGTGTGTGTGTGTGTGTGTGTGTGTGTGTGTGTGAGTCCACGAAAGGGTTACATGTGTTTTTCCTGTGCGGTTAATCATTGGTGAATGTACATAGGTGGACAGGGTTAGGGTTGTGTGTGGGGAGGGTGAGGGTTGTGTGTGGAGACAGTGAGGGTTGTGTGTGGGGACGGTGAGGGTTGTGTGTGGGGGGGGGTAAATATTGTGTGTGGGGAGGGTGAAGATTGTGTGTGGGGAGGGTGAGGGTTGTGTGTGGAGACGGTGAGGATTGTGTGTGGGGAGGGTGAAGATTATGTGTGGGGAGGGTGAGGGTTGTGTGTGGGAGGGTGAGAGTGTTGTTTGTGACCTACATACGTATGTACGTAGTATGAATTAATGTGGTTTTATCTTCTCTGTGTGTTCAGTGTGAGGAAAGGTCCCAAAGGTCCAAATCCCAATGTTCAGGACTCTTGTGGTATGACTCCACTCCACTATGCTGCTCTCAATGGGCACAGGTGAGTGACACCTGGTGGTGTGGAGGGTGAGGTGGTAGTGGTGTGGAGGGTGAGTGACACCTGGTGGTGTGGAGGGTGAGGTGGTAGTGGTGTGGAGGGTGAGGTGGTAGTGGTGTGGAGGGTGAGGTGGTAGTGGTGTGGAGGGTGAGGTGGTAGTGGTGTGGAGGGTGAGGTGGTAGTGGGGTGGAGGGTGAGGTGGCAGTGGGGTGGAGGGTGGTGACAGAGAAAGGAGAGAGGGTGGAAAGTGGGGAGGGTGGGGACAGAGAGAGGAGAGAGGCCAGGGTGGGGAGGTGTGTGATGGTAGTTGTGATTTCTATTCTTATCTGTAGTGATGTGGCTCAGCTTCTTCTGTTGAGTGGAGCATCAGCTCATGTTGCTGATCACTCAGGTACATCAAGATGTGTGTATGTGTGTGAGAAATATGTACGTACACCAGCATCTCTGTACAATCTGTATGCATCCACACCTCTGTACAATCTGTACACATCCACACATCTCTGTACAATCTGTACACATCCACATATCTATGTACAATCTGTACACATCCACACATCTCTACAATCTGTACGCATCCACATATCTCTGTACAATCTGTACGCATCCACATATCTCTGTACAATCTGTACGCATCCACACATCTCTGTACAATCTGTATGCATCCACACATCTCTGTACAATCTGTACACATCCACACATCTCTGTACACACTGTAACAACGTACGTACGTATGTGTGTAGATGTCCATCCTGATACTACCCCTCGTCCCTCACCTTCCTCTCACCCACACCCTCACCCCAACCCCTCACTTCACACCCTTTCCCTCACCCTCACCCCAACCCTCACCTCACACCCCTCCCTCACCTGCACCCTTCCCTCACCCACACCCTACCCTCACCTGCACCCTTCCCTCACCCTCACCTGAACCCTCACCTCACACCCTTCCCTCACCCACACCCTCACCCCAACCCTTACCTCACACCCTTCTCTCACCCACACCCTTCCTTCACCCTCACCCACACCCCTCCCTCACCCAAAGCCCACCCCTCACACACCGCTCATCCCATCCCATCATCTTATTCCGGTAGGTAGCTACCCTATTCACCTGGCTGCTTGGAAAGGTGATTCAGAGGTTGCAAAGACATTAGTGGAGAGAGGACCATCTCGTGCTGATGTTAACGCTCGAAGTGACTGTCAAGAGACTGCTCTCCATCTGTCTGCGCAGTACGGCAACACTGATGTCGTGGAATACCTCTTGGAGAAGAGAGCTGATCCAAGACTACAGAATAACAAGGGAGAAACCCCACTCGAACTGGCTGCTTTGTTCGGGCATGTTGATGTGGTACATATGTTGTGTGTATGCTCTCCTACAATTCACCTCATTTGGGTGCTTTGTTGGGACACCCGTGATCCATGTCTATGCTTGTCCGTAGTGTGTGTGTGTATACGTACGTATATATATATATATGTGTGTGTGTATGTGTGTGTGTGTGTGTGTATGTGTGTGTATGTGTGTGTACGTATGTGTGTGTGTATGTGTGTGTACGTATGTGTGTGTGTATGTGTGTGTGTATGTGTGTGTGTGTTATTTAGTGTATGTTAGCTGATGTGTGTGTCCACTTGTATACTCTCCTTCCCTGTCAGGTGAGGAGCATCACTCGCTGCCATCCAGACCTTCTTCAGCAAAATTTTGTCAAAACATCTCCTCTTCACTTGGCTGCTAGGAATGGGCATGTTAGCGTTATCGCATCCCTTATTACTGCGGGGATGGATGTTAACACATTGGTGAGGATGGGGAGTGTGAGAGTGGGTGTTTGGGGAGGGTGAGAGTGGTTGGTTGGGGAGGGTGAGAGTGGGTGGTTGGGGAGGGTGATAGTGGGTGTTTGGAAAGAGTGATAGTAGGTGTTTGGAGAGGGTGAGTGTAGATGGTTGGGGAGGGTGAGAATGAGTGATTGAAAAGGGGGAGAGTGGGTGTTTTGGGGAGGGGGGTGTTTGGGGAGAGTGAGAGTAGGTGATTTCAAGAGGGTGAGAGTGGAGAATGTTGAGTGGGTGTATGTAAGGAGGATGGGGAGGGGACTGTGGAGAGTGGGAATGACATGGGTGGCCATGTGGTGTTATGGGTGTGTCTAGTGGAGGATGGGGAGGGGACTGTGGAGAGTGGGAATGACATGGGTGGCCATGTGGTGTTATGGGTGTGTCTAGTTGAGGATGGATGGGTGGCCATGTGGTGTTGTGGGTGTGTCTAGTGGAGGATGGATGGGTGGCCATGTGGTGTTATGGGTATGTCTAGCTGAGGATGGATGGGTGGCCATGTAGTGTTGGGTTGCCATGTGCTCTTGTGGGGGTGTCTACTATTGTAAACAAGCGAAAAAAGGTTATGGCAACAATAGTCTAAATTGGTGGTTGGATTTGCCTGAGATAGCAGTTTCTGTTTCAACTCTGTATTAATTATACACTGTGACATACTCAGTGTTTGTGTATTATTCTGTAGTGTGACTCGGGGTCTGTTCTACACGAAGCTGCTCTGTTTGGGAAGACTGAAGTTGTTCAGTTCCTCACAACTAAAGGTACATGTAAATGTCATCTTCTTTCTCATTATCTCACAGCACACACTAAACCTTTGACAGTATACCCAGAGACTGTGCACACTCCAATATGTCGTATAGTCACTTTTGTAGTTGTCAGTGGAGTTGGTGTAGTTGTCAGTGGAGTTGGTGTAGTTGTCAGTGGAGTTGGTGTAGTTGTCAGTGGAGTTGGTGTAGTTGTCAGTGGAGTTGGTGTAGTTGTCAGTGGAGTTGGTGTAGTTGTCAGTGGAGTTGGTGTAGTTGTCAGTGGAGTTGGTGTAGTTGTCAGTGGAGTTGGTGTAGTTGTCAGTGGAGTTGGTGTAGTTGTCAGTGGAGTTGGTGTAGTTGTCAGTGGAGTTGGTGTAGTTGTCAGTGGAGTTGGTGTAGTTGTCAGTGGAGTTGGTGTAGTTGTCAGTGGAGTTGGTGTAGTTGTCAGTGGAGTTGGTATAGTTGTTAGTGGACCTGGTGTAGTTGTCAGTGGAGTTGGTGTAGTTGTCAGTGGAGTTGGTGTAGTTGTTAGTGGACCTGGTGTAGTTGTCAGTGAAGCTGTAGTTACCTGTAGGTATGTACATACATACGTACGTATATGTATGTACGTATGTATGTGTATGAGGAGCATGTACTAGTCTGTGTACTGTATATGAGGTAGGGACAGAGTGAGGAGTGTGTACTAATCTCTGTACTGTATATGAGGTAGGGACAGAGCGAGGAGCATGTACTAGTCTGTGTACTGTACATGAGGTAGGGACAGAGTGAGGAGTGTGTACTAGTCTGTGTGCTGTACATGAGGTAGGGACAGAGTGAGGAGTGTGTACTAGTCTGTGTGCTGTACATGAGGTAGGGACAGAGTGAGGAGTGTGTACTAGTCTGTGTGCTGTACATGAGGTAGGGACAGAGTGAGGAGTGTGTTCTATCCAGGGGTACATTGAGTTTGCAGACCAGGTACTAACTAGGTATGTTCCACTGAACTGTCATATCTCAGGTATTGATGCCTCTCTTGTGGACAAAGATGGCAAAACAGCTGTAGACGTACTAGACCTGTATCCTTCACATAGAACAGAGAAGATCAAGAATATCATTTCATCATCAATTTCTAGTAATACTTTGGAGCCATCTACACAGGGTAAGGGATCTGGTTTCCCTGACAACAGTGCTACTATGTCTGGAGTTGCTAACCCAGTCTACGACAATGTTGTGAGAGTTGGTGACAGTTTTGTTCCAAATGGTGCCCCCCATGAGGGGGAGCCAACCAAGGCTACGATGTACTATGCTGTGGCCAGAGTAGACTATGAGGACATATCAAACCCTTCGGTACTTCCCCTCAGGACTGGTGGGCGTGTCCAGGTTATTGGCTCAAACACTAATGGGGCATGGGTGGGTGTGGCAGACGGACGGAAAGGAACCTTCTTCGCTTCTCATGTGGACTTTTACCAAAGTATGTAATTCTTGTTAATCAAGTAAACAGTGATTGTGGCTGAAGTACACAATGCTTGTTTATCAAGTAAACATTTATAAGTAAACGGTGCTTGTTGGTGGAGTAAACAATGCTTGTTGTTGACATGAAATAATCTTCTCCGACCATTCAGCAATGGTGGACGGTGTGAAGAAGATAAGTTCTGAGGATATTGATAAAGCTCTGCTGTATCTAGTGTCTTCGTCAAATGGACAAGTTAGCTATTGTGGGAGGTGTGGAAGGGGGAAGGGATGAGTGCTGTGGTTTTGTTTGTGTATTGTTGTTACGATTGTAGAGTGGGTGGGTGCATTATTTGTAGTGATAATTGTTGTTTACTGTTTTGTTGTGTTTTCATGGGATGGCTGTCTATGCCAGGGTTCGCCTCCTACAACCTGGAAGAGATTTTCTGACTCCCAAATCTTGTCTGATACAAGTCCACCTTTCCAAGACGTGGCAGCTGCTCGTAGCAACAGCACTTATGCACAGCTCCATCCTGTGCTGGAGGACACACACACGACTCAACAGACCACACAAAATTCTCATTATTTGAATGCATCCACTGCGACCAAAGCTACCTTCACCATGGCAACCACTCCAACAGCTGATTATGAGCATGCAAAGATGTCACTACAAGAGGCCATCAAGGATGGTCATGTAGGATCACACCTCCCACCCACTCAGGAGGTTGGGCCTAATCAGTACCTCAACTTGTCCATGGTACGTGACAGTCTTTGTCGCTTCAGCACTGAGTGATGCTGCCTACATGTGCACCTACTGAGAATTGTTTGTCTCTTCTCTTCTGCGTACATCCATGCATACACACACACACACACACACACACACACACACACACACACACACACACACACACACACACACACACACACATACACACACAGGGAGTTCACAGTTACCTGAATTTTGAGGAAGCTCAGCGAAGGTCTTCTGAGTACATTACTCCTCCTAAGATGATCCACACAGAGAAGAATAGGAAAGATCTACACCGTCTCCCTCATGAGAGACAGTTGAGCAAGGATGAGATTGCCTTTATGTCTGATAGTTGGTCTGAGAACAAATTTGATAGGATCGCAAGGGATGACAGGTCCCTGGTTCATCAGACAAGACCGAGGATTGTCAGTCTGGGAGACCTTGAGTCTGACCTTCAAAGAGAAGCACACTCCACAGTAGATGAGGAGTTGGAGGAGGGAATTTTCCTTCGCAAGGAGATCACCACTCCTGAAATGGGAAATGTTTTGAGGGGGCGTAACCCCTTCTTAGGGGGAGGGGCCAGGGGGAGTAGAAAGTATCGATCAGCCTTGTTGTTTGGAAAGCCCAATAACTTTGTTCCTGAACAGCCGCTGTCTCCTTCCTCGCCCCCCACTCCTCCTACTCCTCCCAGAGTATCAAGGGAACAACTGCAACTTTCTGATGATGTTCCCCTGAGCATTTCCTTTGACCCTCACCCACCAAGATGCTATGAGTGGAGCAAACCCAGAAGCTTTGGGGAAGGACAGACCTCACACCACATTGAAGATATGCCTCAAGTCAGTGTGTCTGCACCCACCCAACCTACTCCACAAGTCTATGACAATGTAGTACTGAAGGTAGGCAGGTAGTGTGGAAGATTGTGTACTTTGAGACTTTTGCATCGCTTTTCCTTGTGTAGCCTAAACCTCGCAAGAAAACAAGCATTCTGCATTCCCATTCCGAGAGTGCTGTGCACCCAAATCCAGTTGATGTCCAGAGAATGGAACTTGGAAAGATGAACTATGAGAACATTGGGGTCATTCTTCAGAAACAGCAGATCCAAGGGACTTCCCCTCCTAATGTTACTGGGATTTCCCCAATTAAAGGCACGTTTTGTAGGCTGTTTGTTTGGCTTAGACTTTGGTTGATTTTGTTTGTTCACCTTCAGATAATACTTCTGTGTTGACCCCACCGATACCAGCACCAAGGACTCGACCTGTCTCATGTGTGCAGCCACCAACTTATGAAAATGTTGTGTTCAAGAAACAATCCTCAAGTATGTGTGTTGTTACGTTACTTTGTGTACAGTAGAACCTCTCATATACTCCTGTAACTACGTGGGCCGGATATGTGAGGTTCTGCTATGCGTAGTTCTGTTGTCTTCACTAGCTTGTGATTGTCTTGCCTTGCTTCTCCGACCCTACCTTCCCCGACCCTACCTTCCCCATCTCTACCTTCCCCGACCCTACCTTCCCCGACCCTACTTTCCCCATCTCTACCTTCCCCATCTCTACCTTCCCCAACCCTACCTTCCCCGACCCTGCCTTTCCCGACCCTACCTTCCCCGATGTCTGATGTCTGCTGTCTTGTGTCTGCTGTCTGATGTCTGCTGTCTGATGTCTGCTGTCTTGTGTCTGTTGTCTGATGTCTGCTGTCTTGTCTGCTTTTCTGGGTGCCACTTATAGTAGCCTCTGGCTAAAGGTTCCCCAGGTTAAATAAGAATACCTGATACCTGATACCTGATACCTTGTGTCTGCTGTCTTTTGTCTGCTGTCTATGTCTGCTGTCTGATGTCTGCTGTCTATGTCTGCTGTCTGTCAGTCCATGTGCATATTACGTGTGTCGATTTCTGATCATCCCCCTCCTCAGCTGTCCCTGAAGGAGTTGTCATCTGTGACAATGGTAATGTCTACGCTGGGCTTATCCTGGCCTCAAAGTCCTTCTCAACAACCAAAGACAGGAGCCGGCTCCACTCATTTTGGACTCAGCACAAAGACCAGGAGGCATGGGTTCAGGTCTGAGTGTGGAGGGCGTGTGGTCAGTGTGTTAAAGGGGTGTGGTGGGGTCTGGTTCACGAGGATTTGGTCCTAGTGCATGTGTGGATAGTGTTACCGCAGTACTACTAAAAGTATATCACGATAATGTTATCCAGGCATGTGTAGCAATAAATCACGATATAAGCATATTGCAAAATAGGTACAGTCAGAGTATCTGTTAGCCGATCACCTGTTCAGATACAAGCCAATGACATTGTCTGCAGTCACATTTCCCAGTGTTCTAAGAGATCTTCCTAATGTAAGACATCTCCTTTGTGACACTGAAGTGCACACAGGCTGTGGTGACGCCCAAACAACTCATTTTTCTGATTGATTGATTAATTAACTGTGGGCATGAGGTGTAGGGACTATGAAACCACAATGTTGTGCAAAGGTCAAAGCACCAACCAGCATTGCAGCCTGCTCAGGACAGGCTACTAGAGATAGGTACCTGTATCATGACATGAAGTATGCTCAATGTATCGTATTGTCAAGAGAAAATATCACAATATATTGTGTATTGCCGTTATCACGGCAACACTTACGTGCATATGTGGGGTTACCAAATAGTCTACGAAGTGTTGTACTCATCACATGACAGTTATCACCCCCTATCATGTGCTCATCACATGACATGTGTCACCTCCCTATCATGTGCTCATCACATGACGTGTCACCTCCCTATCATGTGCTCATCACATGACGTGTCACCTCCCTATCATGTGCTCATCACATGACATGTGTCACCTCCCTACAGGTGGACACATTGATCCATGGTATAGAAGGCAGTGTTGATGACATTGGAGCTTGCATACAGGAACCCAATAGGGCAGGTTCGTGTACCACCCACCCACACTAGCATGGGTGTACCACCCACCCACACTGGCACTGGTGTACCACCCACCCACACTGGCACTGGTGTACCACCCACCCACACTAGCATGGGTGTACCACCCACCCACACTAGCATGGGTGTACCACCCACCCACACTAGCATGGGTGTACCACCCACCCACACTGGCACTGGTGTACCACCCACCCACACTGGCACTGGTGTACCACCCACCCACACTAGCATGGGTGTACCACCCACCCACACTAGCACTGGTGTACCACCCACCCACACTGGCATGGGTGTACCACCCACCCACACTGGCATGGGTGTACCACCCACCCACACTGGCACTGGTGTACCACCCACCCACATTAGCATGGGTGTACCACCCACCCACACTAGCACTGATGTACTGCTCTGCATACGCACTCCTTGCCTTACTGCAGTGGGGTTGGTGGAGTGGTTAAACTCTCTAGGATTGGCTGGATATGCATCTGTATTTGAATCACATGGATTTGACTCACTGGACTTTCTGGTGTGTGTGTGTGTGTGTGTGTGTGTGTGTGTGTGTGTGTGTGTGTGTCGTGTGTGTGTGTGTGTGTGTGTGTGTGTGTGTGTGTGTGTGTGTGATACTACCATCTAGTTCCTAACTATAGGGTGAAGGAATTCTGGACAAAAGTGACTTGAATGAAATGAGAATAGTAGATCCTGGTGCTCAAAGGTTTGTGTGTTGTGTGCAAGCCCCACTGGCGTAGTATAGTCCATATTTCTGGGATGCATTTGTATTCAGAGGAATGTGCTAGTGTTTGATCCTTCATGGGGAAGGTTGTACCACCAGATTTTGCAGTGCCAATGGGGCAGCTTGTTATGTAGTGGAAGAAGTTTAGGGTGTGGAAGAACTACAAGTGAATGTCTGACCATCTTGTATCTTCATCACTCCAGCTCCATCAGGACCATCTTGTATCTTCATCACTCCAGCTCCATCATGACCATCTTGTATCTTCATCACTCCAGCTCCATCATGACCATCTTGTATCTTCATCACTCCAGCTTTATCTTGACCATCTTGTATCTTCATCACTCCAGCTCCATCATGACCATCTTGTATCTTCATCACTCCAGCTCCATCATGACCATCTTGTATCTTCATCACTCCAGCTTTATCTTGACCATCTTGTATCTTCATCACTCCAGCTCCATCATGACCATCTTGTATCTTGATCATTCCAGCTTTATCTTGACCATCTTGTATCTTCATCACTCCAGCTCCATCATAACCATCTTTCATCATTCCAGCTCCATCATAACCATCTTGTATCTTCATCATTCCAGCTCCATCTTGACAGCAGTTGAAGTGTTAGCCCCGCCCCCTGAGACAGCTCAGCACACAGACTTGAAGCCATGGCTTAAAGCTATTGGTTTGGAGTACCTCTACACCGAGATGGTTGCTAATGGTTACAGTAGCCTAAAGAGCGTGGTGCAGTTGGAGCCTTGGGACATTCAACTAGGAAATAAGGTTGTGTGTGTGTGTATGTACGTATGCTGATTTGCATGTTAGAATACTTGTAACTCCAGTACACCCACACCACCAGGGTATTCGTATCACACTGCTGGGACACCAGAAGAGATTCTTGCATTGTATTGCGCAATTGAAGGGTGTGCACCCAGAGTGGGTGGAACAGGAAGTGGACAATAGAAAGGTGATCATTCTAATGCTGTGATGCTGTTGTGATGCTATCATGTTGCTGATGGTTGTGATCATGCTATCGCGATGCTGATGGTTGTGATCATGCTATCACAATGTTGATGGTTGTGATGTTATCATGTTGCTGATGGTTGTGATGGTACTACAACTTGCCATTATTTCCAGCCTGGGTTGCTAAAGCCCAGAGTCATCTCAAACAGTACATTATCAAAGTCACTTGAAGATGTATCCTTCTGCAAAGACTACTCAACTTTAGTTGGTAAAACCACACAAAAAGAGATACCAAAGAGTGATCCCCTCTCACCCGACACAAGCTGGGACAGAGTGCGATCTCTAAATGTAAATCATTATTACATGTATTTAACACACACACACACACACACACACACACACACACACACACACACACACACACACGTACATGCACACACACACACACACACACACACACACACACACACACACACACACACACACACACACACACACACACACACACACACACACACGTACATGCACACACACACGTACATGCACACACACACACACACACACACACACACACACACACACACACACACACACACACACACACACACACACACACGTACATGCACACACACACGTACATGCACACACACACACACACACACACACACACACACACACACACACACACACACACACACACACACACACACACACACACACACACACACGTACACACACACACACACGCACACACACACACACGCACGCACACACACACACGTACACACACGCGCGCGCGCACACACACGCACACACACACACGCACGCACACACACACGCACGCACACACACACGCACGTACACACACACACACGTACACACACACACACACACACACACACACACACACACACACACACACACACACACACACACACACACACATAGATGCACACTTGTAACATGAGATATGTATACAAACCTGTACCTGTAGCTCTCCCCACGACCAGTGACAAGGAAACTCTCCAATGTCAGCATTCGACCTCCAACAGTTGCACAATCAGATGCTTGGAGGCTGGCAAAGGAGGCCCAAATGGAGGAGATGGATCATTTACTGGAAAATACTCAACCATTCATTGGTCACCAAGAGGAGTGGAGACATCCGGTGGAAACACTGCTCAATTTGTCTGTTGAGTACACTGTTTTTGTGAGTCTGCACATGTCCATTGTATGTACGTACATACGTATATGATGCGCATGTGTGATTACATAAGTGTATGTGTGTGTGTGTGTGTGTGTGTGTGTGTGTGTGTGTGTGTGTGTGTTTGCCTACAGGAGTGTGCATACATACTTACACAAGCGTGTGTGTCTACATGAGCAAGTACCAACATTCATGAGTGCTTATGCTGTAGTAAGTGTGTGTTAAACTACTTATGACTCCCTCCTACAGTACCTGGGTTCCCTGCTCTTAAAGACCAAGAAACTCTCAGCAGAGGAGGCAGTTACTAAATTGAAGGTAGGAATTTGAGGCTGCTCTAAAGTATTAAGTGTTGATGTGTCTTCCTTTGCAGGCATCAAATGCTCTTTTGTCTAAGCATCCTCAAGTGCTGTTGTCCATATCTTGGCAATGGGCACGCTATCTTGACATTCAGTCACACAACATCATCAGCGAACACTCCATTCATCACATATCCAGCTCCTCTCAAGACTGTACAGATATGAGCGTTTTCTCCTACAATACAAATGAATCAGGTCTTGTGTTTTGCCATGTCTTCAGAGCATCCAGCAAGGTGAGCTGTGCTGTGCCCTCCCTTCTCCACAGTTTTTAAGTTTATCTTTGCTCTTCTCAGGATGTCAGTGACGATATTGTGATGACACTAGGACAGGCCTTTGAGGTGTGTGTGTGTGTGTGTGTGTGTGTGTGTGTGTGTGTGTGTGTGTGTGTGTGTATACATACATAAGTAAATATAACAGTGGGATACACTTTTGTCAGGCAAGACATCTCAGGGTTTTCTTCAATGAAGACTTTCTAAGCTGATCAGTTTGATCGCTATGAATTTTGGCGTCTGGTTTTAATGCATTTGTCATCATTTCCATTATACAGTGACTGTGTGTGCAGTGTACATGGATTTATACAGTGACTGTGTGTGCAGTGTACATGGATTTATACAGTGACTGTGTGTGCAGTGTACATGGAGTTTTCATATGCACTCATTAATTATGGAAATGTCAATAATTATGTTTATCGCCTGATGACATCATACATTGAAGGGAAGAATTGGGCAGTAAATCGCTTGAACAGTAAATCATTTGCTGCCTGACCACTAGGCAGTAAACTGTACAAGCGTTTAGCAACTGTACAATACTTAACACAAGTATAGGCGACCCATGACTATGAGGAGACATTGCTTGGGCTTCACTGCATGAATATTCTATGAAAATTCTGTTTCACCAAACGGCTAGTTTCCTTGAGCTTGAGCAATCTCTGAATAGTCTCTTCCATTCTGTGTGTCAGAGAGGGTGTCTACAGAATGCAACAGTGAAACTGATCCTCAAAGGCGCATTAATCACAGTGTCAAAGTACTTGAAAGAAATTCCTCCTTTAGGAGCGATCTCTATTTGCAGTTCATTTTTCTCTGTTTTCACCAATATCTTCTTTGGGGTACGATGAGAGGAGGAAACCTCAGTATTGTTGAGAAGCCTGCGTTTTCGGCAGTAAACTAATTAGACAGGGTAGTGTACAGCTTCTAGGGCGCAATGAATTTACTGCCCTTGCCCTCGGTGCTACACGCCTTCAGGTCTGCGGTCAGTAAACACATTGAGCCCTAGAAGCTGTATGGTAAGTAGTACTTACGAGTAATTATTCACTCAAAATATGCCAATTTCAATGTTAACTTTAGACACAATTGAAAATACTAATTTTAGGGTGAAAATGGTCTGTTTTACAAGTCTCAGGTTAGTTTGCCATACAGAGAATGGATCCCATCGAGAGGGAATGCTTCCCGTTATAATAAGGAAATGTTGAATAGCTGAATCCATGTCTTTACTGATATACGTAAATACTTTGGTCTAGTGGTTGCAGGCCTAGAGACCCGATGCTACACCTGTGTGTGTGTGTGTGTGTGTATGTGTGTGTGTGTGTGTGTGTGTGTGTCCCAAAGTAGATTGTGTTACCCTAGGTAATTTTATGTTTGTAGGTTGCTTATCAAAAGGTTCTTAGAGCTCGGGGAAATCTGGCACTTCACTCAGCCCAAAGCAACACAAACACAGTACGTTACGAATGATGTCTGTTGATTGACACCTTTCTCACCTTGTGTACCTTTGATGCTGTTCAGGTCCTGTCAACATCCCAACAAGGTCTATCTGATGAAGGTATGTTTGTCTTTGCTGCATGTGTTCTTGTTAGTTTCTTGACTCGTTTCTTCCACTGCAGAACTGAAAACCCTCAGTCTTGGTCCTGATAAGTAGATGGATAGCTTCTTTCAGGATTTCCATCTAATTGATTATTAATGCTTTATTTATGTCATTTCATTCATTAATAATTATTCAATTTTGTTGTGAAGTGTATTTTTTATTTGATATGGTTTGTGTGTACACTGTATGCATGTGTTCTGCTCTGCACAGGAGATGTACATCATCACCTGTGACAGTACATGTGATGAGAATGCATGCAGATATATTCAATCTACTGATTCCATTCTGTGCACCTCGTGTATACATGCACCAGACCTTGTATCATCATTAGTAGTAGGACAGCCCCATCAGCTCAGAGGCTGGGCAGCTGGAGGTCTTTAAAGTGTGTCTATAGTATTCAGCTATATCAATCGATCTATGGACACAAGGATTGTGTATATATAGTATTGAGTAAAACTGAAGCGTGGACTTCTAGTACCATGTACCGTATAATATATGCAAGAAGCTATGAGAAACTTCACATTTCATATATATATATATATATATATATATATATATATATATATATATACACTTAAATAAGGTTAAAATATTAAGATCGTATAGTTATCATGCATTTTGTTGATTTTGATTTTATTGCATGTGAGCAATTGCCTAGGCTCAACTTAGTCACATGCACATGAACCTACAGGTCTGGCTACACAAGACCAGGCTCAGCTTAGTCGCACAAAGGCCTGGCTACAGAAGACCAGGCTCAGCTAGGTATATACTGTACAATGGTTTGTGTAAAATCATAGTGCTCCATTTGGGGGAGGGGTCATTCGAACCCTTCAATCCCCCTGCTTACCGCCCTGACATACTTCACATGCAGTGGAATATTTCAGAATATAATAGTACAGACATTTATTGTGCTATATAAAACACACAGTACACAGTACATAGTACACAGTACACAGTACACAGTACATAGTACACAGTACACAGTACACATGACATAGTACACAGTACACAGTGCACAGTACATAGTACACAGTACACAGTACACAGTACAGAATATACATAACAATAATTAAAAAACCACTTACGGACGATGATACAACAAATATCAATCAGTCAATCACTCATGCAATGCTCAATAATAATTATTGTCAAAATATGTTCCAGTTCATCAAATTTGAATCTAGAGACTACCTTCCCTGGCAGCAAGCTGGATATCTGCCTCTCCAGCTGTGGAGCTATGAGATCTAGACCATCTCATTGCCATGACAGCAGAGCTCTGCAATGCAACATTGAAGCATGCAACAGTGATTACAACATTGAAGCTTGGAGCTGCTATATAGAAGAGCTGATGTTTTCACTTTAAAGGGGGTCTGAACTTGGCTCCAGCAAACACAGCTTTATCTCCAAGCTCCTCCTCGATCCTGCGGAGTTAGTTGTACTTGGCAAGACGTTCAGACCAACAAGGTGCTCCTGTCTTGATCTGCCCTGTAGAAAGTCCTACAAGATCTGCAATAAACGTGTCCTCAGTTTCTCCACTACGATGGCTGACCATGACACCCCAACCACTAGACTGGGCTAGCTTGCAGGACTCAGTGGCTTTACTCACAGATCCTATTTGGTTCACCTTAAGTAAAAGGGCATTACAAGCACCACTTGAAATAGCTTTCTGGATACGTTTTGTGTTTGTCACAGCCAAATCATCACCCAAGACTTGGATTTTGGAGAACTTCTGTGTGAACTGTACCCAGGAATCCCAGTCATCCTGGTCAAATCCACCCTCAATTGATACAATGGGATATAGGATTCAACAAAACTCAAGTACAGATCGGCCAACTGCTGGCCAGTCAACCACTGTAACTTATCAGAAGCTGGGTTCTTGAAATCCAGGTCATCGATCCATGCTGTCCTTGTAAAACTCAGATGCAGCACAATCCAAGAGATATCCTTCCAGTATAGCCAGCTTTCTCAATAGCAACTGTAAGGAGCTCCAACCCCTCCTTGTTATCCTGGATGTTTGGAGCAAAACCACCTTCGTCACCTACATTGGGGCATCCTGACCATATTTGTCTTTGATAACTTTCTTGAGAGTTTGATGGACTTCACAACCCATTCTCATTGCTTCGCTGAAGGTTCCTGCTCCTGTTGGCAAAATCATGAACTCCTGTATGGCCAGTTTGTTTCCAGCGTGGGTCCCTCATCGAAGGCAGGTATTGCAATTGGAAGAACAACTTGTTTGTTTTCAGAGATCCGACATGTGCCGATACAAAGGGACACCCTTGTGAGCCGCTCCCGCTTTACAAATAGCCAGAGACACGCCGAGTATAGCATTGGCTCCTAGTTTCGTTTTATTTTCCGTTCCATCCAAATCCAGCAGCACTTATGAACGTTTCCCTACTTTAGTCTCGCGTAGCCAGACCCTACTCGCCCACGTCAGTCACGGCGAGCATGGGTCTGGCTACGCGGGACTATCCCTACTTAGGTTCCCTTTGATGTCGTAGCTTCGACTTTAACGGTGGGGTTGCCACGACTGTCAAATATCTCTCTTACATACACTTTACTCAGACCAGACATCTTTTGATGTTCAAAGTCTAATAAGCACGTGATGTATGTAACAGTCACGACACATCACAGGTCAATGCTGAAAAATTGAAAGATTATATATACAAGTTCTCTCTGTTTAGTTTACAATAGAATACAGTCCACGCAATGATTTAGGGCATATTTGGGAGAGCATTAACAAACAATGTTCTTCCAATAACAATATTTACTATGTAATCATGCTGAAGACACATTCTATGACGGACCTGAAAGAGAAGGGTAAGAGCATTAAGAGGCAGATTCAAACACACTTTAAGAACAGTAACTCACCCCTACATCAATGCCCTTAGGTGTTACTTCTTTAGGTACTCCTGAGCTGCCGCCGTAGCCACTTTTGACTCCATCTGATTTTGGATTGAGTTTGTCTGAAAACAAAAGTAGTAATGTAAATAACAACAAAACTAAAGCTATGCAAGACATATTTTATACACACATACATGCACACATTATGAATGCATAAACAAAGAGACTCACATTACAAGACTACATAGCCATCAACAGACCACTATCCAGACAATAATACACAGAAAATACAACAAAAAGGATAGCAATATTATGTCATTAGATGTGCTAACCTTCGCCATGAAACCCACTACACACCAGCAAAGTTGCTGCTCAACACAAAAATATTTGTGGCACTACATTTAGAGGATTTCACCTGTTCATAATTTCCATGGTAAGAGGCATGCTATTGTACAAAAATGGCTACCAGCAGACGTTCTACAGCACCTTGCTGGACAGACAATGGAATTCTAAAGCCCCATACAAAGGGTCTTCGGCTAACTTTTCGTTAACAGGAGTCTCCTTAACACCTGATGCTCCAAGAGGTGATAAGAGTAGAGAGAACACACACTCAATGTGGAGAGAACATACCACTCAATGTAGAGAGAACACAACACTCAATGTAGAGAGAACACACCACTCAATGTAGAGAGAAAACATCACTCAATGCGGAGAGAACACACACTCAATGTAGAGAGAACACACCACTCAATGTAGAGAGAAAACATCACTCAATGTACAGAGAAAACACACTCAATATAGAGTGAACACATGCTCAATGTGGATAGAATACACCATTTAATGTAGAGAGAATACACCACTCAATGTAGAGAGAACACACACTCAATGTACAGAAAACACTCAATGCGGAGAGAAAACATCACTCAATGTGGAGAGAACACACCACTCAATGTGGAGAGAACACACCACTCAATGTGGAGAGAACACACCACTCAATGCAGAGAGAACACACCACTTAATGTGGAAAGAACACACCACTCAATGTAGAGAGAACACATCACTCAATGTGGAGAGAACACACCACTCAATGTGGAGAGAACACACCACTCAATGTGGAGAGAACACACCACTCAATGCAGAGAGAACACACCACTTAATGTGGAAAGAACACACCACTCAATGTAGAGAGAACACAACACTCAATGTAGAGAGAACACACACTCAATGTGGAGAGAACACAACACTCAATGCAGAGAGAACACACCACTTAATGTGGAAAGAACACACCACTCAATGTAGAGAGAACACAACACTCAATGTAGAGAGAACACACACTCAATGTGGAGAGAACACACACTCGATGTGGAGAGAACACACAGTCAATGTAGAGAGAACACACATTCAATGGGGAGAGAACACACCACTCAATGTGGAGAGAACACACCACTCAATGTAGAGAGAACACACACTCAATGTGGAGAGAACACACCACTCAATGTAGAGAGAACACACACTCAATGTGGAGAGAACACACCACTCAATGTGGAGAGAACACACTTTCAATGTAGAGAGAACACACTTTCAATGTAGAGAGAACACACCACTCAATGTGGAGAGAACACACCACTCAATGTAGAGAGAACACACACTCAATGTAGAGAGAACACACTTTCAATGTAGAGAGAACACCACTCAATGTAGAGAGAACACACCACTCAATGCAGAGAGAACCAGGGAAGTCACCAGAGAATAAATAAAGAGTGGCACACATCAATGAAGTGAGTGCCATTTGTAGCTAAACATTATTTCCTTATACTCATCTACATTCTATTGCTACACTAAAATCATCTCAGTGTTGCAGTAGCAGAAGATTTTGTTCACCAAAAGTCAGTGGATGAAGTGCATTGCAGTCACTTTTGCTGAGCTTGCTAGACTTCAGAGTAGGTGTAAACAATTACTACTTTGCATCCAATCAAATTTTCTGTCACCTATCACAGGCACCTTCATACAGCTCACTGTAGTGTGTGTAGAAATGAGCAGGACTGTTTTATGATGGCTGAGATTTTAAGCACAGCACTTCGCCGCTCTACCGCTCTTTAGTGACCTCCCTGCACTAAATGTACAAAGAAAACATCACTCAATGTAGAGAGAGAACACAACACACAATGTACAGAGAACACACACACAATAATGTACAGAGAACACACACACAATAATGTACAGAGAACACACACATGGAGAGAACACACACTCAATGGGGTTAGACACACTAGTCTAAAGCTGCATGTGTATGCCCAGCAGTAAACTACTGCATTGTCTCACATCTGCTGATCCAAAGTCACTTGATCCAATGTTCCCTTAGCGCTATAGAGGCAAGAATGAGTAAGTTTGTGAAAAGTTAAACAGTAAAGATCCTTGCCAAACAGTCTCAAGAGCTAACTTGACAATTTGAAGGTAATCCAATCATATGCTTGTCAACTATCGTTCTTCTAGGCTGTGGAGAACACAAAACAAAATACATTATTGTTTAAATACTAGATCCTAGAGGCATCACATTGCCCACTTTATGCCATAAGAGTATCTGTGCTGTAACTTTCGTTAACTGTGTTTTAGTTTCCTAGCCATTCTTGCCTGACTGTGACACACCCTGCAAGGAGTCTGAGCATCAAGATAGTATAATCTTTCGCCAGTATTGCATCGACGGGGCGTAGACATGTCTTCCTGTACGCTAAGGGGTAGCCCCTTCATTTCATCATTTAATTAGATTGGCACACAAAGCGCGCCAAAACAAGACAACAGCCAATCAGAATGCTCAACACAAAACGGAAGTAGAACTTTAGTATAAAAGCTGCTGTCCTCGCCATTTTCCTTTGTGAGTAGTTGTCGTGTTGGTTGCAGGCTCCAATAGCGCTGAATTCAGAAAAGGGGTAACTCCGAACCTGGGTGACCAAACCGACCAGGCTACTACCTTGCGCCCATGCTGGCGGGATCTAGGAAGCCCGTAGTAGTCTCCCTTAAGGGGTCCTGGAGTAAGTTTTTGGTGCGGGGCGTTAAGAGTCAGCCGCATGGCGCTACTCACCAACCTTTTGTCGGTGTACGGTCGGAGCTTGCAGATTGGGTACGGTCCTTGCTCCTTAAAGACGCGGGAGTTGTGAGTTTGAGTTCGCCCTTGCAGTGTTGCTTGCCACATAGTCCTTTGGAGGCAGGTCCGCTTCATTGGAAGTGGGAAGGGCCTGTAAGTTACCGTTCTCTTCTCCATCTCTTTGCTGTCTAGTACCCAGCGGTGTGATGTAAGGCCCGTGAGACTTGCAGATCATCGCCCGGTTACACGTATCGTATGTGTGCCGGTGTACGGTGTCAGTCGATGTACGGTCGGAGCTTGTGATCGGGTGCGTCCTTGCTCCTAGCAGACATTTGGGGGCGGTGTCTGAAAGTACCCAGCGGTGACGTGTCATCGCACGGCTACACTTTGTGTGCCACAGTCGTTGTACGGGTCGTTGTACGGTCGGAGCTTGTGATTGGGTGCGTCCTTGCTCCTACGGTGACGTGTCATCGCACGGCTACACTTTGTGTGCCACAGTCGTTGTACGGGTCGGTGTACGGTCGGAGCTTGTGATTGGGTACGTCCTTGCTCCTTAAAGACACGGGAGTTGTGAGTTTGAGTTCGCCCTTGCAGTGTTGCTTGCCACATAGTCCTTTGGAGGCAGGTCCGCTTCATCGGAAGTGGGAAGGGCCTGTGAGTTACCGTTCTCTTCTCCACCTCTTTGCTGTCTAGTACCCAGCGGTGTGATGTAAGGCCCGTGAGACTTGCAGATCATCGCCCGGTTACGCGTATCGTATGTGTGCCGGTGTACGGTGTCAGTCGATGTACGGTTTCAGTCGGTGTACGGTCCTAGCCAGTGACTGTGGCAAGTTTTTGCCTGAAGATTCCAGGGTAGTCTTGTGGACGATGTGCGACCTGTCTAATTGTGTTCTGGGAGAGGAACTGGTGTTGCAGCTGTTTCAGCAACTTTTGTTGGTTAGTATTCAGTTGCTGATCCATACATGTGTACGTCATATCTAAGAATGAGAATACCTGGTCTTCGTAATTTTGTCAATTACATATATGTACGTAGTAAATAATAATTTATAATAATTGCCTACTGAAGACGTAAAATGGCTGTAATTGCTGTACACTTCCTAGGGTCATGTCCCTTTGTTTCTTTACTGTACCATGTCATATATTTCAGTTTCTTTAGGAATCACTTATTTCTTCATTGGATTCATCCATTAAGTCTTGTGTGTGCCTTAGCTGGTGGTGTATAGCCTTTTGAAATGCCTGAATAACCTGAAACTTGAATTTCAAATATATTCTTGATGATTGATTTGATTTTTATGATTTTTATAGAACCTGTGGCAGCAGCATGGTGGTGCTCGCTTTGTGGGGTAGCTGTGCAGTTGCAGGAGCTCAACACCAGTGGATGGGCATCCGTGGTACTTGATGTGTAGGACGTAATGGTTCCACTACCCTGAAATCCTGCCTGCTCGAGTAGCCTTTCCAATAAGCCACTGAACTGATTGATGTTGTCCATCTCCTCCATGTTGCTGGACCTGTCCTACCAAGACGACCTGAATCTGGTGCATTGTGGTGCTTGGACTA
>CAUJGJ010000347.1:0-5000 GCA_963170055.1 Halisarca cf. caerulea
ATGAAATGACACATATAATTCTGTGTGTCCGCACTGATCTGTACTATGTTGCATGATGTCAAGTCCCATTGACCTTTACGGACTGGGTGTATAGGGACTGGCTCAAGTGTAGTTAGCATGGATACATCCCCAGGACCTAATCCGTTTCCCCACGAAGCAAGTACACCACTAGCAGCTGAAGTACATGCAGGGGCTTTCCAGAACATAATGCTAGGGTTGTGTTTACCGGCTACTTTATGTAGGAAAAACTTACCTCTCTCTGCAGATTTCAAAAGGGACTTTACCCTTACCTCTGTCAAAATATGGAATCTCTTTGGGAAAAAGATGTATGCAGACTGGAAGGAGTTTGCTGTGCATTTGCATGTAGATTCAGAAAAGTTTCCGGCCATTCTTAGGAAGAATGTTGGTTTTGTAAAGGAGTGCTTCCTCGAGGTGACAGACAGGTGGCTGCGTGGTGAAGACGGCACTGGAGACCGCTCACGTACGTGGGAAACACTGTTTGATGCTCTTACGCTAACAGGACATCCACTTCTGGTGCAAGATGTCAAAGAAGCACTTTCAAGAGAGCACTTGAAAGGTGAGAAACACTTCTATTGATGTACTGTATAAGGTGACATTATCTTCACCGCAGGACTCGATCTGTTAATTGCATGTGGTTGCATGATTGTAACACACACTGCTCTATGTATGTAGGTTCATCACCACACCATGGTGGTACACCACCTGGTCTCGTAGCGCGTCACACACTGGACACAAACTAGCAGGAGCAAGTTATTTAGTGTGCAAGATGTTGTATAACACTCAGAACTATGATTTATTTTTACATATTGACTTATTATACATAAACATTATTGTATTGAGTTGCTCGATTTGCCATTATTTCATTGTGATAATACAATATTCTTATTATTGTAACATTTGAACTAATAGTATATGTTTACTTTCAGTGCTAGTCCACCATCGTTTTTGTATTGAATGAGTATATGTTAGAACTGTACACTAGAGTGCATGCATATTATGCTATAATAATCATATTATGACATTGTGCATATACAAGTACTTGATTGCAAGCTCCATGCAGTGAATACGCACACATGCATGGTGCATGCTTTCAGTCTAGATCTATACCACCAATATTTAATCGATCGACCCCCTATAAGGTAAACCATCCTAATTTGGGGCAGGCCCTAATTTGGATTGCCTTGAACAGAACGGTAAACTGTGGCGCTCTTAATTCTGAGCCAAAGCATGGCATGGAGTATAGTTTGATCAGAAAAGTAAAACTGTGTGATCCTTCTGAGCGCCACAGTTTACCGTTTTCTTCGAAGCAAACCAAATTAGGGCCTGCCCCAAATTAGGACGGTTTACCTTATATCAGTAGCTCTATACTATTTTGTAACATTGACTATGATTAATATTTAACCACTCGCATCTCCAATACAGTGAATCTGGCAAGCCTAGCTCTTGACTGGGGACATGTACATGCATTGCCGTTTTGGAATTATAGCAACTATATATACAAGCCTTGTAGATCTCGAGCCATTGCTCTCCTGTATTCCCCCTTTATAGTTCCAGCACAGTTTAAAACTTCCAGCTCGAGATTGAGGGCCGGGTACATGCATCGACATACAAAGCTCCTTCTATATAGCAAAGGGCAAAGTCAGAGGACAATATGCTACCCC
Organism: Halisarca cf. caerulea; assembly: GCA_963170055.1. Lineage (NCBI taxonomy): Eukaryota > Metazoa > Porifera > Demospongiae > Chondrillida > Halisarcidae > Halisarca > Halisarca cf. caerulea. The sequence goes on from CAUJGJ010000347.1 coordinate 1,683, forward strand.
CCCCCCCCCCCCCCCATGCAGCTGTATTATTCTGCATTACGTTGTGCAAAAACATGCACGTGACAGTCCCATTTACGGAACATGTAAAGATGGCGGATGCAATCGACACCACTCAATCGATTTAGAGCTAGACGTTGGTGCTGCCGAATTCAGCGGTATCCATCATTTCAAGCTAGTGTGGACACTTCGAATTCACCAAGCGCCCGGTAGGCACCGTCGTTCACGATACCCCACCAAGAATCTTAAAAGGACGCCTGAGAAATCGATTACAGTAGTTATCTATATGTTCAGTGACTAGTTCTACCGATTCGCGCGTGTACTAAGTTTTGTGTCGTGGGCTGGGGCCAGACAACAGCCGAAGTGAGTGTTTATCTATTATTGTTGTTGGTCAAGATGTATGGTTCTGTATAGGTCGCTCTACATGTTTCATTGCATGTCCAACCTGCAACTAAGTACGTGCAGTCCATTGCCTTGGAGAGTGATTAGGCCTTTTTGTACACAATTACATCTTATCTATCCGACACTGTTTTATCCGGAGACGTCCTCATTTATCCGACATGCACTGTGCTGGCATTCCCCATCACTTCTGTATGCAATTCTACCTGATTGTCCAACACCTGTATGGCGTATCTCACGTACACAGTGATGAGGTACAGATGTCGGATAAACCAGATCACACTGTACGTACGTACTTGTGTATGTATAGTAAGACCGTTATTGAAGTACGTACACCTCTGAAATGCAGCCACTTACTTTTTGGGGTATCTCACTCCCCTTGACTCATTTGAAAACCTTCTCATCTGTGTATGTGTTTAAAGCCTTCAAAACATAAGGACACCTCCATATTCTGGACAGCTTACTGTGGTCCCAGTGGTGTCCTTATTACAGAAACTATACTGTATGTTCATATGGATCACTTCTTTTACAGTGGAACCTCTGAATAAAGGACACTTTGGGACAGCTCTATTTTGTTCCTAATAAGGAAGTATCCTCTTTGGAAGGTTCGAACTCTTGTCCTGTGTAGAAAGGTAATGTGGTTTCGGTTAGGCCCTTATTTGGGAGATTCCGCCATCAGAGGTCCCACTGTATGTTCGTATGTGACATACAATACGTCTGGTTTGATAGGTAGGTACATACGCGACATGCGATATGTCTGGTTTGATAGGTGCGTATGTGACATACAGTACGTCTGGTTTGATACATACATACGCGAGTGCTGGTATGGAATCCATCGACTTGTTATTCGTTCACTTTCTCTCTTTCTGTTTTGTACTGTTTTTCCCATGTATTATATCATTACTGGGTGCCTGTGGGAGTAGCGTATAAGGCTAATGGTTCCCCAGTCTGAATAATGATTCCCTAATACCCTGATGACCTGATGCCCTGACACCCTGAATTATAAGTAGAGTGAGGGTGAAATTGGAAAAGTTAAAGTTTCACGGATAAATGGTTACTAACAATTTTTTGTGTGTTTACGTACGCACATTCACGTACATAATTCGGTAAATTATGGATTCTTAGTTGTTGTATGGACCTGTTACTCATACAGATTACATAGGTACGTACATACATACGTACGTTCGTATATCATAGCTAGGCAGGCACATGTGTGCAATTTAAATTCCTTAGAAAGTACAGTCTCACCTGACTTATCCAACACCTGGTTTATCCAACACCTGGTTTATCCAACACCTGACTTATCCAACACCTGGTTTACCTGACACATTTTATGAGGAGCAAACGTGGTCATTCTACATCCGTACGTACATACATATGTATGCACATGCATCGTGATGGTATGGTTTATCATTGGGAGAATGTACATATGTGCGTAAGTATCCTTAGCTGCACTCCATACTAGAGATAGACTATATTTGGATAAGTCTTATCTTTGGACAGATAACGCATGTCACAATTTTCATCAACAATCATTCAATTGTACAGCGTTTCGCCCACTTGGGCCTCTTCAGGTACACACAACTAAAAAACTAAACTAATTGAACAATGTAAGTGAGTAAGTGAGTGGATGGAAAAATTAACCAATGGGATCAAAACATGCATGATGCCTGTCCAATCAGGGGATTCCACACCTGACTCAGGGCTAACCCTGAGTCAAGGTTGTAGTTAAAAATTTCTACAACTATAGACAATATTGGTTTTCATCAGCCACAATTATTGTCCATCAAAATTCACAATTATCCTAATAATCGTACAACACTGGAATCCTAAAGTGTATGTGTACATGCAACAAACCTCTTGAAATTTCGGTGCACCTAACCAAATACTATGGTGGAGGGACTTAAGACCTCGTTTCCAGACTAACTAGGCTAGGCTAGGTTGGCTTACCCTAGACTTCCATTGCCATTAGGTCTGTTCGGGAGGCAGGAGGTGACTTCTATGTCGTCCTTTCCTGGGCTGGAACAATTCATTAAAAAACTATCAAATACTACGTATGATGACACTTACATTGGAAAGTGGTAATAAACCGACAATATGCAAAGATTATCTTGATAGCCATGATGCTACAGTAATTACAATGTCAAAGAGCTGACGATACGTTTCTCATTGGAAAAATATGTTTGTCACGATTATTGAAACATTGCGCAACCCTACTGTGCAGCCAGCATCAGTCAAATGTGTCCTTTCCCTGCACTTGCCACAGGGTTGAGTGAGCCTGTGAATTGTTTGTGAGCATAATGTCTGAAGAACATTCCCAGCAACACCTCTCGGACAAGGAAGATAGCAATTCTTCCGAGATTGGTGCAGACACAGTCGAAGAGCGTACCAGTGGAAAGGGTACTGCTTACACTGATGGCAGTGAAGGCTCTATTAATACCAATGAAGAGGCAGCAGGTGGGTGTATGGCTTAAGTACATACTTTGAAGAATATACACACGCTTGCCTGCACACACACACACACACACACACACACACACACACACACACACACACACACACACACACACACACACACACACACACACACACACACACACACACACACACACACACACACACTTGCCTGCACACACACACACACACACACACACACACACACACACACACACACACACACACACACACACACACACACACACACACACACACACACACACACACACACACACACACATCACATCACACACACACATGTACATGTTACATACGTACATACATATGTACACAGGTTGGGAGCTTGAACCTTACAGCCGTGAGGCTGTGATCGAGAGAGGAGGAGGCGATCCTGAAGTGTGGAAGCAGCTTCCCAGTGACAAGAAAGCGGAGAGCATGTTCCTTGCTGATTCCTTGTTGAAACTG
>CAUJGJ010000347.1:10000-32500 GCA_963170055.1 Halisarca cf. caerulea
TATGCCTTCTACGAGCTTGAGGGTGTGTCCCAAGCCGACAACTGGGTGTGTACGGATGCTACCGTCCTGTACAAGGAGATATCAAAGTTGCTGATTGTGCAATATTTGGGTAACCCTAAGAAGGATGCTACTCGAATGTTTAAAAACACAGGGCTTGTTAGCACAAAGGGTAACAACCTGAAGGATCTTTTTGGTGAGCTGGGCATCCTTCCTGAAGTCGATCCTGATTGGTTTCTGAGTGTCCTCGTTCACATTGGCTTGGCAGCATGGGGAAACTACGGAGGTAATCATCACTTTTTCATACCTCTCGCTTTGCCATTCGGTCGAGCGCATCTTCCCGCTAGGACTGGTGTATCACGGATTTGTTTCATGTTGGAATTCACCGACCAATCAAACCCTTTTGTGAAGCGTAGGGAAACAGACCTTCCTCGAGGAATTTTCCCACGTTTGGTGGTCCACCTGGCTGGTAAATACGCTCAAACATTGAGTGAGGAAAAGTGGTCGATTAACGCATTCAACAGCGACCGCACACACGTCAAGTTTGATTGCCAGAAGTCAGCCATTTATCTGGTTGAGTGCGCGTGTCACATTGAAGTTGCCATAATCTGGAGCAAACCTTTCTTCTCATCAGCTGCAACACGAGATGAGAGACAGACAAAGGCTCATTCTTTCTGTAAAAATGTGTACAAAACGCTGTTGGGAGCTATCAATAGCACTTGTGAAGAGGTGCTGGGGAGACAATTCTTGCACAAGGCTACCGTTAAGTGCGGTTTTCTCTGTAGCTGCGGGAGTGATTCACACCATCTTGCTCTGTTGGAATCCGAGGACTGCATTCAGTGCTCCATCGGGGTGCAACGTGTGCCGAGAGAACTGGACCCTCGGGAAAGCATCTGGACCTGTGACAACTGGCAGGGAAGTGACGTTGAGGTAAGTTGCTCGTTCGTACACATCATATCACTGTGCACGAAACAGCCTGATTTCTACGTATTTCAGGCAAAATCAATTTCTTTAGCAGTTGAGTTTTGTTATACAGTGAACCGCTCTAATCCAGACCCCTGAATTGCAGACACCCCTCTATTGTGGACACACCCCACTGGAACCAAATGATTCAGCATACTTTGCCATATATGTACGTAGTATGCAGTATACATCTTCAACCCCTGAAATGAGGACACCTCAATAATCAGGACAGATCCTTTCTGGTCCCAAGGTGTCCGGATTAGAGGGTTCCACTGTACTGGTCCCTAGGTTTCCGGAATAGAGGGTTCGACTGTACTGGTCCCAAGGTGTCCGGAGTAGAGGGCTCCACTGTACTGGTCCCAAGGTGTCCGGAATAGAGGGCTCCACTGTACTGGTCCCAAGGTGTCCGGAATAGAGGGGCTCACTGTACTGGTCCCAAGGTGTCCGGAATGGAGGGGTTCACTGCACAGGTTCTCCGTGGTAGACTTTATCTAAGCTACAACCATTCATGAGTTACAGGTAGCCGCTGTGTGGTTATACACGCTTGTATGTACCCTGTTGTGTCATGTGTAGATCAGAGCCTCAGAGAACACAGCACGCTGATACATGTGATGTAGCACAGGTAACTGATGTCAGCACACTTCCTAATTGGTGTCAAGTTTATACTAAGTGGCTAGAACTGATCAACTCTAGATGAGGCTGCACACACAGTCAACAGTGAATGCTCGCCAGGATTCAAATCAGTTTCATATATCCTGTCCTGGTGTGCTGCAGCAGAAATACAGTGCTGATTGACGGAGTGTAAAGACAGGGTATATGTAACTACCATGGAATCTGTTAGCACAAAATTGCTTAACACGAAAGCAGCAAAGAGCCCCTTCAATGCCCCTAGTGTTCCTAATTGTTCTGTTAACTTGAAATTCTGATAGAATGAACGTTTTTCATTGGTCTCTCGAGTTTCATGTTGTAAGAAGGTTCTGCTGAAATACCTGCACTATGTACATCATGATCACATACACACAGTACACAGCAGTCCACCCACATTTTGTAGCATTGTCAGTCTAAGCAGTGAAACCTCTGATAGTGCACTCTCCCAAATAAGTATAGTGGAACCTCTGTAATGAGGACACCATTGGGACCACAGTAAACAGCCCTGGACAGTGGAACCTCTATAATGAGGACACCATTGGGACCACAGTAAACAGTCCTGTACAGTGGAACCTCTATAATGAGGACACCATTGGGACCACAGTAAACAGTCCTGTACAGTGAAACCTCTATAATGAGGACACCATTGGGACCACCATTAACTGTCTTGTTTATGAAGGTGTCCTTATTTCAGAGGTTTTATATGAACATGTGTCAATGTGAGGAATGTCAAAAGGGGAAGAGCAGTGGTGTTCTGTTAAAGGAGGTGGCTGCATTTCAGAGGTGTCCTTTAAGATGAACCTCTCTTCAAAGGACACAATTTAAGATCTCAAAAATAACTTTCTATTGCTCAAATAAATTTAAGCCTCCCAAAGAGGACATCTTTTCTACAAAGAACAAATTGAGCTGAATCTCCTCTATCTGTGGAGTGACACTGTCCTCTATACAGAGGTTCCACTGTAGTTTGTCATAATGTTTTGTGTTGCATGTTATCGTGTCTATTTTGCAGTGTCCTCTGTACAGAGGTTCCACTGTAGTTTGTCATAATGTTTTTGTGTTGCATGTTATCATGTCTATTTTGCAGTGTCCTCTGTACAGAGGTTCCACTGTAGTTTGTTTCAGTGTGTGGTCTACAGTCACTTCTATTTTCTGCAGTTTTCCTTGTGTGAGGACGGGTGTGATATGTTTTGGGTGATGGAGAAAGCCACCAAAACAGCACCTCCAATCCAGGAAGGTACGTGTGTATGCACATTGCGTACCCCCTGTTCAGCAGTGGCCAGGCTTCATAAAGTGTACATATGTGCAGTATGCATGTACGTGTGCATGTATCTCACACTTTTATGCAGCGTATTTTATACACTTTCCTTTATTCTGTACACACACACACACACACACACACACACACACACACACACACACACACACACACACACTCACACACATGTACACACACACACACACACACACACACACACACACACACACACACACACACACACACACACACACACGCACATTCACACACACACTCTCACACACATACATGCACACACACACACACACACACACACACACACACACACACACACACACACACACACACACACACACACACACAATCCTGTCACAAGTTTTCCATCTTCTCCTTCCAGAAGCAGTAGTTGATCAAAGTGCTTCCATTGACGGCTCACCAGAAACCCTCGACTTTTATGGTACACATGTCTACTGTTTGCAAGTGCCCAATGTTGTACAGGTCTTCATGTAGAAGCTGGCAAAATTGTATGTGTGTGTGTGTGGGGGGGGGGGGGGGGGGGGTGTGCATAAAACATGCGTAGCAAAACTACATATCCTAGACTAAGTACACAAATGTATTATTGTTTATGTGTAGGCATCTGTCCTACCCCCTCACCCCCACACCCTTGTTGCGAGGAAGCCCCAGGTGCACACACACATACTATAAGTATGCACTTGTCCCCGCCCCCTTATTCCTAGACAGGCTAGCTGTACGACTATGCATGCATATTGTCTACTGTTGTCTCAGCGGTGTCCTTAATGTAGAGGTTCTACTGTGAAGGACTGCAGTGATACCTCTATATTAAGGACACCTTTGGGACCGCAGTAAACAGTCCTGTACAGTGATACCTCTATACTAAGGACACCTTTGGGACCACAGTAAACAGTCCTGTACAGTGATACCTCTGTAATAAGGACACCATTGGGACCACAGTAAACAGTCCTGTACAGGGATACCTCTATAATAAGGACACCATTGGGACCACCATTAACTGTCTTGTTTATGAAGGTGTCCTTATTTCGAAGGTTTTATATGTACACATGTCAAAAGGGGAAGAGCAGTGGTGTCCTGTTAAATGAGGTGGCTGCATTTCAGAGGTGTCCTTTAGTAGAGGTTTCACTGTACTTACTGCAGTCCCAATTGTGTCCTTATTATGGAGGTTCCACTGTACAGGACTGTCTACTGTTGTCCTTATGGTGTCCTCATTGTACAGGTTCTACGGTAGCACTCATGTAGTGAGTATTGTCCATGTTCTTTACATCCACACAGACAAGAAACCAACTGACATTGCCATTTCAGACGTAGCAGATATGCTCCAGGACAAAGCTTTCAAGTTGGCAATTAAGCTGGGTGTGCCGTTTGCGGTAGTGAAGCCACTGAAGAAGGAGGAAGATGGCGGGATGGAGGCCCTATACCTCTGGTTGAATGGGGAAACGAAGCCACCTACTCCCACCACTTGGAGGTTCTTCCTAGAGACGGTGAAGAAGACAGCAGGAGTTGAACAGGCTGAGGAGATAGAGCAGAAGGCAATGGAGGACCCCATGTGGTCTGAATCTCCGTCCTAATTATGGCAGTTTTCATTGAGCAACAGCAGAGCATAGCCCTCAGTAGGCTTGTAGTTGGATCCAGGGACATTGCCTGCTCATATGAGATCACCCAGTTCTTCAATCAAGCAATAGTAACTGTTGGACCGCGGTACAGAGCATTTTATGTGTGTAATATATCAGTTCCGTATAATATGCCGACAAATGCACCCAAAAACACGCACAAAAAGACACACACACACACACACACACACATACACACACACACACTCACATGTATGCACACACACTCACATGTGTGCACACACACTCACATGTATGCGCGCACACACACACACACACACACACACACACACACACACACACACACACACACACACACACACACACACACACACACACACACACATGTACACACACACACACACACACACACACATGTACACACATGTACACATACACACACACACACATGTACACACATGTACACATACACACGCACGTACAGACATACGTACATGCTTTGTGACCATGCATCCTGTAATTTTGCCCAAGTCAGATTTATTGACCGCACACTCAAGCTTTTGAATCACCCCTTACTTTGTTGACCACGCGACATGCGATTGTTGTGACCACAGCCTGAAATTTGTAAAACCAAGTTCAACGAGTTTTGATTATGTATTTGCTGCAGTTCACTGTCAAGTGTACGAGGTTCTACAACCTATAGTTTAACAGTGCCATTCTCCATTTTTTTTCTTTGTGCAACTTTTATTTTATATGTGGTTCTATTTCCTTGTTACCTGTATTTAATGTACCGCATATTATACTTGGTCTGTAATAATTATTGTATTATTTTTTCTTTTGTATATTATTATTAATTATTTATATTATCTAATTTTTTTATATAATAAGGCAATTTAATTTATAATAGATGAAAAAATACAACTAATTTTAAATAGTGACAACTGTATATACGCATGCAGGTAGACATATCAATGCACATGCTTTTACAAATTTTGCATATAATTATACACAATAGTTACATATATATGATAAGAAATAATGCACGAGAAAAAACTAATCATTATTATATCGATATCACTGTAGGATTGAAATGTTATGTAAAGTAACAGTTATATATATAATTATATTATGCAATTCAATTGCACCATGCATATATAATATGTGCAGTATACTATATATTGTGATTTTTAGTTATGTGATTTTCTTGACATATGGTATTATGACATTGAGTTATCAGGCATGAAACATAGTGCAATTTTTATTTATATACGGTAATTTTCTTTAAATAGCATAACTAAAACTATATAGCATATTTCCATGTATAGTTAGGGTATTACAAAATAGTGGCCTGTTATATACGTAGTTGTGCCAAACCAGACATTAAATATGTGTACATAAATTTTCTCTATACAATGCCATGTGTACATGCGTGTGTGTGTGTATATAGATACGAAAACATCCACATACAGGTGTACTTCGATTGGAACTTCAATCATGTGTGCCAATGTTCTGTGAATTCCAAAAGTGTGTGGTGCACACGCTAGTCACCAGTATTGGTCTTGGCACCATGCACCACACCCACTGCTGCACAGACACACCCATCTATGATAGCACATAGTGCATGTCCACTGGGAATGTGTGTGGTGCTATATATAGTGTCAAATATTGGTCATAGCACCACTATCCCTAGTCCTGATCATTCCCAGACCCACTCCACAGAAAAAAAATGGTGGCCAGGAGTGGGTCTAGAAACAAAAATACATCACACCCATGTATGGCTACACAAGCACACCCCGCAACACAGCTTAAGCCATAATCTATCCATATACCACAGTGTGTGCCTTGCAGGGCCGGTGCCTAGAGTAGTAGCCACTTGGCTCAAGGCTTCCCCTGTCGAAAAAAGCTTACCTAATCTAACCTAAGGCAAAGTTGTATAATATATCATCTGTATAACAACTATAGTGAACACTAAAATACACTTCCAAGAAATAAATTTTGCGCAATCATTATTTTAATCACAAGACAAAGGATTGTAAAAGGATTTAGCAAGAGAAGCTGCAGATGTGTTAATACTGGTTACCAGTTTGTGTGAAAAAACCTGTGAGAAAATTTAATTGACAGATGATATAAAACTGAACGCAAACATTAATTCTGATGTTAATTTCGATTCAATGATAATAAAATTATATTTTTATGCCAAACGTTGTCCATACACGAGTGCTTCCGTTCAACCAGTGAAAACCGAATCTCTTTCACAAGCCTGCTGGTGTGTGCCCCTTCGGAGCCCAGATTCCGGCACCAAGGTGGCCATGATGAATATGATAGGGGTTTCCCCCGGGCTGGTAGGCGGAGTCCATCTGTGTGTGGTAGTAGGGAGCAGGTGTGTTGTCCCAGATTTTAGGGATTTTCCCCAAATTCGCCGTGGTGACGATTGGTACAAAGTTGGTGAGGTGAGGATGATGTCCATGTGACATATCAGCAGCAGAAACTGCAAAATGGTTGAATGTCCACATAAGTGTGTGTGTGTGTGCCCGTGTGTGTGTGTGTGTGTGTGTGTGTGTGTGTGTGTGTGTGTGTGTGCGTGTGTGTGTGTGCCCGTGTGCATGTGTGTGTGTGCCCGTGTACACGTCCATGTGTCTGTCCGTACATCCATCCGTGTGCGTGTGTGCGCGCGTGTGTGTGTGTGTGTGTGTGCGTGTGTGTGTGTGTGTGTGGCATGTATTTGAATGATATACATACAAATCTACATCATAGCAAGGTAACAGCCTCTTCTTAACACAAGGGATGAATGTAGGTCCACTAGAGGGCACACTACATGTCAGTATGAGGTAGGAGGTGTACTATATTTAGGAGTACAGCAATATCAATACTCCAGTTAATTTTCCCTATGTGGAGACGACATGAGAGGAAAATGGCTACCCAATAACAGAATTTGGGACAATCTAGAGATAGCGTAACTGTGCACTAATGTTAAGCCTGCAATCATACCTTCTTGTGGGCACGTCAGTTGGGAAATCGTGTGCTCTGCTGCAATATGTTTGGCTTCCTCCACGGAGTGACTGAGTTTGTTCGGCTGAAACTGAAGATTCAGACCCGAAATGGTTACCTGCACATGAGAGAGGGAGGACAGAACTCACCGTACAGGAAACTACACGAGAGAGAGGGGAGAACTATAGAGGATGGTTATCACTCAGTGCACACGCACACACACACACACACACACACACACACACACACACACATGCAACCATACACAGTCTCTATCATACCTTGTAATAGTACAGAGGGGAATCCCCTGGTCCTGCTGTTGTGCTGAGGGAGTAAACGGGGGTACCATAGTGGTTCTTGTGGCAAAACTCCTCTAGGATCTGGATGGAGGTTGGGGTGATCTTGGGGGCATGAGTGGTTGGCAGGTGGGCATGTCCTCCATCTGGGTGACATGGGATCTCATAATGGGAACACTATTAAAGGGCAACATAAAAGCAAACATATTGTATAATCTTGTAAATACATTGCATACTTCTTACAAACACATTGCATAATCTTACAAACAAATCATGCAATACAGGAACACATGAATTAGATCCCTTATTGTAATCAGACATACACGGAGAGGGAAGAGGGATGGAAATTCATACACAGAGAGAGAAGAGGGAAATTCATACACAGAGAGAGAAGAGGAAAGGTGGAGGGATATTCATACACGGAGAGAGAAGAGGAAAGGTGGAGGGAAATTCATAAATTGAGAGAGAAGAGGGAGGGAAATTCATACACAGAGAGGGAAGAGGGATGGAGGGAGGGAAATTCATACATGGCAAGAGAAGAGGTAGGGATATTCATACACGGAGAGGGAAGAGGGAAGTTCGTACTCGGAGAGGGAAGAGGGAGGGAGGGAGGGAAATTCATTGACAGACGACAGATTACGGTGTTCTTGCCAGCCCTTTTAAGCAAGTCGGGCCACACCCTCCTTAAATTTGGCTTAATCCATTTTTTTCATTTAAGTAGAGTCATTCCTTCTCTGCTCAGGTACTTTTGAGTCGGTAGATTAGGTAAAACTGACACTGTGCACATCATATACTTTGAGCGAAATTCTCCCATTACAAGATAATAAATAACAGGAGTGAAACCATCATATAGCAGCTGTGCACTACGCAGGTGTGACATGTCCCACATGTGAGGTGTTAACAAAATGGCCGCCCTAAAGTCGGCTCAAATCACCCCCCGTTTTTCTTCCGTTCTGTAAGGTTAAAGGTTTTTAGGAGGTTTCCAGACATAATTACAACTATTAAATGCTACATTTCTGATATATTTGTGTTCTGAAGTCTTCGCATAGTTAGGAAAGTAATAGTTAATTCGGACCTATAAAAAACGTTTCAGTTGAAAAGGCGGTCATGTAAACGATCCTAGAAAGGAGCCATACTGAGTCAGTAGACTTCTAACATAAATATCTAAATTTTCACCGTTGGATACTTTTGATAAACCTCTTTGTTTGCGAGATGTCCATCAAAATGTTGTTTTTGGCACAAAGTAAAGCCACAAACCCATGGACATGTCGGGAATGGAGCATTTGATCAAAAGTATCCAACGGTGAAAAGTTACCTTTGTCACTGGTGATCTCTATTTTGAAATATGGCTACGCTCAACAGCCGTTTACATGACCGCCTTTTCGAAAGAAATTCAGCCCTTGATGAAGCCCGTCTCCTCCACCAGGATCACAAGGTTGTCACGAGACAATTATGACGTCACCGTAAATGGAGCCTTGTCGAGGATTTCGGCCGAGTGCAGTAGATCGTGTTTTAAACTGTTTTGCTCTTGTTTCGTGGCTTCTAGCTGTTTCTAATGAAGCTCTCCAATTAGCCCATTCTCCACTAATCTGCTTAGAATATTTCCGTAGTCACAAAGGAACACCTGACTAGCACGTGCACTCCCTGTATTAGGTGTTAGTATTGTATCAAATTCCTCATAAACCACAAAACGCCCCTCAACTTCCTCAAAGTGGACATGTCATACCTGCGTAGCCTACTACTGGCTGACGCAAATGCCACCCTCTTTCATTTTCTCTGGTGACCATCCTGGGTTATATAAAGTGTTTTCACTGTACAAGAAAACTACCAATGATAAACTACTAAATGATTAATGACACTAATTTGATCACATTAATGTGTTTGTAGTTTATGTACGTCATATCAACTGCTCTCACCTCAAATCTCCCAGGCAACGATCTGTGGTGGGCGGAGTCATAGCACGGCATGTAAGCATGCGAGTGGGTGGGCTGATAGGCCGGGCTTGATGGAACCATGTAGCTATGACTACCACCAAAGCTGTGGGTTGACCTCTGTGGGCGTGCCCTCACATAACTCTTGCCCCGCCCCCTTGACGGGAGAAAATTCCTCTCTCCACTGCAAAAGACAAGAATTCTCATAATTGACGTCAAAAATCACTGAGCTAACAAACATGTTGAAATTTTCAGAGCGGAGGACTACCCCTCTGTAGGTTTTTAGACTAGGATCCATGACTAGAATATATGACTGAAAAGATGGAAGGCTGCTGAAGTGTTGCTAGAGTTCTTATGTGATATTAACAACCAAATGGTTGTTGAAATAACAAGGACCATCAAGAAATATTGCAAAAATTCTCAAAAAGATCTAGTTTATTCACAAGAACAGTCGGTATTGATGAAGGACTATCAGAAGGGAGGTTTGAAGGGGAATTTGCAAAAAAAGAGAAAATGTGAAGATTGGGAAATTTCTGATCTATGGTAGTTTCACCTCATGAAAATAAGCTTGCACAATGGACATTTTCCATTCACACCGACATAGGAACTCCTTGAGTTAGGTGGGGAAAACACACATACAAACAAACCCCATCCACACACACACACACATCACACATGTGTACACACACACACACACACACACACCAGAGCTCAAATATGCAACCGGACATTAGACATTTTCTGATCATTTTCAGTAAATGTCCTGATGTTATCAACTTTGTCAGGACATTGTGTCTGCTCAAAGGAAGTGTTTATGGCTGTAGGAGGCTGTCATTGTTCAGGTGACCGATTTGTGGTCTGTCACTTTCGGCTATTAATTATGTAGTGGCACCAAAGGATAGAAACTGCTGTTTAGTAACCTTACAGGTTAAAACAGCCTCTCCTAAGTGTAGATGGACACTGGTGCTTTAGAAGCCAGTGGCACCAAGTCTTTTCATTTACACTGAAAGCAATACTATTGTTTTGTGACTGGGGATGTGCTAAATTGTTACTGCACATGGTATGAAAGTACCGGAAACTGCATATGTATGCTGGCTTTTGTCTGGACATTATGTTAAGACACTTCCAAAAGTTATCGTGAGCTCTGCACACACACACACACACACACACACACACACACACACACACACACATGCACACACACACACACACACACACACATACAAACACACATACACACAGAGGCATTCGGACATTACAAATGAAGAATTGTACGAAAAATTTTCTGCCCAAAAGATTCTTCCTACTGTTCAATGGTCTACACTGCTAGAAAATGAACAGCTCTAGCAGCCCATGGTCTTCTAATAAGAGCCCATTCAATACTGTCCAGACATGTTGCTTTGTATAAAGAAGCCCTGCAAACTCAGTTAAGGTTGATCAGCAAACATGTTTGGCACAAATTAATCAATTTCCTTGATAGGCATCCCATTGTTGAGTGTGTGGTGTGCTGTGATCAATCTACTAACCCACCCACCCCCACGTGCCCATATGCTCCATCTTATGTGTTCCACAAGTACACGTGCATTCTCTCCCTCATCCACCAGCCCACCAACACACCCACCCACACAGTGACACACACACACACACACACACACACACACACACACACACACACACACAGTGATACCCACCCACCCAAACACACACACACACACACACACACACACACACACACACACACACACACACACACATACACACACACACTAACTGGTAGCATTGGTGCCCGTACAAAGGGGCCAGATAAGACCCGCAGTCAACTGGGACGTAGGCCACAGGAGCCAGTGATCCAGACTGAGAGTACGTTCTGTTCCTTCTCGCTTGACGATGGAGGGCCAGTGTGTCCTTGTCGACCGGCTTAGCCAAGGTCACTTCAACAACTGTTCCATCGATTTCCCTCCCTGTACAACGGATGTTGTGAACAATGTGCAAAAGATGGTTTGTACAATACATGTCCCACATGCAGCCTGAATGCACCATACAGTGCTAGAAATAACGGTCAGTATTCAGACATTGTCTGACCATTTTTACATATAGCATTTTGTCTGATCTAAAGGGTTTGGGTCAAACATTTGGCTGAGCACTACCAAAATGCTCATTTGATACATATACACACAATGATGTTACCAAGTCATTTGTATGTCGAATTAAATATTTGTCTGAGCAAAGCCAAAATTTTCTGACCTGAAACAATAATACTAGGACATTGGTCCATCCACAATTTGCTCCTTTTTTCTATCAATACCAATACTACACACAAAATACACATCTAAGGCACATCAGTCAAACGAATCATCAGAGCACGTTTTCTACCTAATTCACAATGTCATAGTGTTAAGTGTCTGCCTGTTCTAATCACGTCAGGTTTTCTTTCAGAAAATGGGGAGGGCGAGGGGCAGGGGAGGGGCAGGGGAGAGGGGGGATAAAAGTATAGCGACGTATTGGGGAGGGGAGGGGAGGGGAGGGGAGAGGGGGGATAAAAGTATAGCGACGTATTGGGGAGGGGAGGGGCAGGGGAGAGGGGGGATAAAAGTATAGCGACGTATTGGGGAGGGGAGGGGCAGGGGAGAGGGGGGATAAAAGTATAGTGACGTATTGGGGAGGGGAGGGGCAGGGGAGAGGGGGGATAAAAGTATAGCGACGTATTGGGGAGGGGAGGGGCAGGGGAGAGGGGGGATAAAAGTATAGTGACGTATTGGGGAGGGGAGGGGCAGGGGAGAGGGTGGATAAAAGTATAGCGACGTATTGGGGAGGGGAGGGGCAGGGGAGAGGGGGGATAAAAGTATAGTGACGCATTAGGGAGGGGAGGGGCAGGGGAGAGGGGGGATGTACCCTGTGCAGAGAAAAATGATATTTTAGACTTCAACGGCAGCAACATAGTCAAAGACAGCAACATAGTCAAAGGCAGCACCACAGTCAAAGGCAGCACCATAGTCAAAGACAGCACCATAGTCAAAGGCAGCACCATAGTCAAAGGCAGCAACACAGTCAAAGGCAGCACCACAGTCAAAGACAGCACCATAGTCAAAGGCAGCACCAGAGTCAAAGACAGCACCACAGTCAAAGGCAGCACCATAGTCAAAGGCAGCACCACAGTCAAAGGCAGCACCATAGTCAAAGACAGCACCATAGTCAAAGGCAGCACCATAGTCAAAGGCAGCACCATAGTCAAAGACAGCACCATAGTCAAAGGCAGCACCATAGTCAAAGGCAGCACCATAGTCAAAGACAGCACCATAGTCAAAGGCAGCACCATAGTCAAAGGCAGCACCATAGTCAAAGGCAGCACCAGAGTCAAAGGCAGCACCAGAGTCAAAGGCAGCACCACAGTCAAAGACAGCACCACAGTCAAAGGCAGCACCATAGTCAAAGGCAGCACCAGAGTCAAAGGCAGCACCATAGTCAAAGGCAGCACCATAGTCAAAGGCAGCACCATAGTCAAAGGCAGCACCATAGTCAAAGGCAGCACCATAGTCAAAGGCAGCACCATAGTCAAAGACAGCAACATAGTCAAAGACAGCAACATAGTCAAAGGCAGCACCACAGTCAAAGGCAGCACCATAGTCAAAGGCAGCACCATAGTCAAAGACAGCACCATAGTCAAAGGCAGCACCATAGTCAAAGGCAGCACCACAGTCAAAGGCAGCACCATAGTCAAAGGCAGCACCATAGTCAAAGGCAGCACCACAGTCAAAGGCAGCACCATAGTCAAAGGCAGCACCATAGTCAAAGGCAGCACCAGAGTCAAAGGCAGCACCACAGTCAAAGACAGCACCATAGTCAAAGGCAGCACCAGAGTCAAAGACAGCACCATAGTCAAAGGCAGCACCATAGTCAAAGGCAGCACCATAGTCAAAGGCAGCACCACAGTCAAAGGCAGCACCACAGTCAAAGACAGCACCATAGTCAAAGACAGCACCATAGTCAAAGGCAGCACCATAGTCAAAGGCAGCACCACAGTCAAAGGCAGCACCATAGTCAAAGGCAGCACCATAGTCAAAGACAGCACCATAGTCAAAGACAGCACCATAGTCAAAGACAGCACCAGAGTCAAAGACAGCACCATAGTCAAAGGCAGCACCATAGTCAAAGGCAGCACCAGAGTCAAAGGCAGCACCACAGTCAAAGGCAGCACCACAGTCAAAGGCAGCAACATAGTCAAAGACAGCACCATAGTCAAAGGCAGCACCAGAGTCAAAGGCAGCACCATAGTCAAAGGCAGCATCAGAGTCAAAGGCAGCACCAGAGTCAAAGACAGCACCAGAGTCAAAGACAGCACCATAGTCAAAGGCAGCACCACAGTCAAAGACAGCACCACAGTCAAAGGCAGCACCATAGTCAAAGACAGCACCATAGTCAAAGGCAGCACCATAGTCAAAGGCAGCACCATAGTCAAAGGCAGCACCAGAGTCAAAGGCAGCACCATAGTCAAAGGCAGCATCAGAGTCAAAGGCAGCACCATAGTCAAAGGCAGCACCATAGTCAAAGGCAGCACCATAGTCAAAGGCAGCACCAGAGTCAAAGGCAGCACCAGAGTCAAAGGCAGCACCAGAGTCAAAGACAGCACCATAGTCAAAGGCAGCACCAGAGTCAAAGGCAGCACCAGAGTCAGAGACAGCACCATAGTCAAAGGCAGCACCATAGTCAAAGACAGCACCATAGTCAAAGGCAGCACCATAGTCAAAGGCAGCACCACAGTCAAAGGCAGCACCACAGTCAAAGACAGCACCATAGTCAAAGGCAGCCCCATAGTCAAAGGCAGCACCAGAGTCAAAGACAGCACCATAGTCAAAGGCAGCACCAGAGTCAAAGGCAGCACCAGAGTCAAAGGCAGCACCACAGTCAAAGGCAGCACCAGAGTCAAAGGCAGCACCATAGTCAAAGGCAGCACCATAGTCAAAGGCAGCACCATAGTCAAAGGCAGCACCATAGTCAAAGGCAGCACCATAGTCAAAGGCAGCACCAGAGTCAAAGGCAGCACCACAGTCAAAGGCAGCACCACAGTCAAAGACAGCACCATAGTCAAAGGCAGCACAAGAGTGTAGCTAGGGGATTATGGTCGAGTGTCCTCCACCACTCCTGCGTACATAAACCCTATAGCTACACACACAGAAACATTTGCAGCCTTGTTAGGTTCTTATATCGATCTCACAATGAGTAGAAGAAGCTCTCCCTTCACAAACAGACCACCACTCTGGCTACCCCCCCCCCCCCCCCCCCCAACAATAGCCATTTGCGCATTTATAGCCATCAAAACCGCCAACAGTACTGCGTAAACATATCATAATAATTTTAACGTATTTAACAGAAAATAAGTCTCATCATGGTTTTGAACTCATTTTATCAGTCATAATGAACTATTCACTGCGTACGTCACACCCCATATTAATACCAGTAAAATTTAGGCATCAAAGCTACAACTCATACCCAAAAAAGTACTGTGATTTCATCCTAAAACCATCTTGTACATACATATATATATATATATATATATATATATATATATATATATATATATATGTATATGTATTCACAAAATCTCATCTATAGAGTTCACAGTGCGTATAGGAGATAATAGACAACACAGGTATAGATTAAAACTTACCATTTATCTCTTCAATTGCTTTGAGTGCTCCATCCCTGTCTGTGAAGTGGACGAAAGCATAGTCTCTGATCTTTTTGACTCTCTCTACTCGAGAAATAGCTGCAAATACTTCCTCCAAATGTGCCTCTGTTGTGCTCAGCATCAGATTACGAACGTAGATGACCTTTACCTGTGTGTGTGTGTGTGTGTGTGTGTGTGTGTGTTGGTGTGCGTGCATGTAGTGACACACAAAGTGGGATAGGGTGGCAGAAAAATTCAAAGTTAATGATCTGTTCATGCCAATATTGTATACACACCTGCCCACCCACCCACACGAACGCACGCACGCACGCACGCACGCACGCACACACACACACACACACACACACACACGTACCGAGCTCATAACCTCATCTTCCACCTCAATCTCCGGCTCTGCCCAGTCCACTGCTACGTTGTGTCCCCAAAGCTGAATTCTTCCAGAGATCAGTTTCTTCCTGGCCATTGCAGCTGCTCTGTGGTTCTCATACTCGATGAATGCAAACCCCCGGTTCTTTGTTTTGTCACTGGCGGATGGGTATACGATCACATCCCTCACTCCTTCTGTCACCTAATGAGAGTAAACATCATGTGACCATCATGTGATCAGCATCATGTGACTGTCATGTCACCATTGTGTGATGGCTATCAATAAATACAGTCCTTATTCCCTAAGTTTTCTAGCGGAATATATACAGTACCTCTAATATAAAGGACACTTAAGTTACCAATAATTCCTCCTTATAGTTCTAACATATGTAGAACCTCCCAAAGAGGACAACCACCTTACAAAGGACAAATAGTTGTCCCAACTATTGAAGTGTCCTTCATTCGTAGTAGGTTAAACATGTATATATCGCCCATGAATCAGGCATGCAACCCCATCCCAGGATGTCACCTCACCCTTGGCATTCACATGTGGTGAGTGTAGGACTGAGCTCAACAGGACAAGAACCGATAACAATTGCTGTGTGAATAATAATAAGTGTTAAAATTTTACAATTACACCCTTCAACTCAGATGAACCAGTGGCATCCAGTAGTACTGTAGACAAGGGACTCTGGCGAGTCCACTGGAGAATCATGGGTAAGGCCTTACACAGTATACTAGTCGTGAACAAAGTTCAGAACCTCGCTAAAAGGAAAGGACATTGAAATTGAATGGGAATGGGAATATGGATGAAATAATTGATTGCATAAAATTATAATGTAGTTGTGAGCTAGTCTCATGTAGCCAGACAAACCCCTTTGGTCCTGTGTGAAGGAATGGGACATTTTAAAGGGATCATACATGCTTTTTGAACAGTGATACCTTCTGCAATACTGAATGTTTGGACTATTCATAGCTCATGATCAGTTGACGATTTGTCTCTTAGTCACCATGTTAGTACACATTTTCATAATTTTGGTATAAACCGTAATCAGTTTTTTAGTTCTGCACTCACACGAATTTCAACACTACTGCTTGTCCTGACAAACTCACTAGACAAAATACACTCCCTAGTAATACTCAGAGTATATAATAGTTGAGCTATTGGCCACTTATCTGAACCCCCTGCAGCATATGCATTGGGCATGCCAATATAAAATTTGTGATCAATTATATTCCCGCATTATGCCTGTAAAATTTCAACACCTATTATTTCCACACCTATGCCAGCATATTCCTTCTTTACGAAGGCGCCGATGGCGGCAAAAGGCATGCACTCTCCTTCCTGCTCCGCACTCGGCGTTTGTACGGAAACATGGCCGCACACACAATCTATAGTCACAGTTGGCAGGGCTGGCAAATGGCCGTCACAATGGCGTGGCTATTTAGTGGCCCGAATCGCAATATCACATATCCTTCCTTTCGTTCGAAAGTAATCTAAAATCGCTTACGATAAATTCAAGAGTGTCATTTTTTATGTATTCGAACACGGGGAAAAGGACCGAACGTTGAAGTCTGACATCGCCTGGTGTTGACCAAAAAAGGGAGGTTTTTCTGCCTTTATCGATCAGCGAGATCGCCCAACGAAGCGATCAACAGCTTAACGTGAAGAATTCCTCTCGGCGAGTTACTTTTAGATGTAAACATGCAATAAACCTGTGAAGTCGAGTCGCAATTCGCGTGCAAAGTTTTTAGCTCATTTGCCTAAAGGTAGTAATTTACCCGCTGAATGCGTGGGCAACCTCGAATGGAGTCCCGTCTGCGACTGAATCAATTAACCTCGCTACCGCTCGGTAACTAGATGTACGCAAAGCGCAGTACTCGCGAGATAGTGCGTGGTCATCGTCGACGTCACTTACACATGACCGTCACGTGGCAGAACATGTCGACCGAGATGGCTGACCAATTCGCAGCCCCCAAACAAGATAGTCAGAACCCTGCCAAAAGCAAAGACAAATTTCAACAAACAAAAAAGTCGTCCCGAGATGTGCCTAGTTCTGTGATTTAATGCATCGATCGCTTTTCTACAATAGAGCTATTCGGCACCAGGAGGCAGAAAGTGAGTTTTTTTATTTCTCTGAATAGCGAAGTTTTAGTTATACTTTCGAACGAATCTCTTGCCTAGCCTCAAAGAGCACAAACGTCCCTCTTTGCCAATTTTAGCTACTGCAAATTTTGACGAGCACCTTCCGAATAATTCACATCCAAAGTGACCTGAAATGGGACAAAATTGAACAAATGTTACCCGAAAATTAATCAAATGCGTGGGTAGCTCAAACCCACTCCACTAACGCGACGGAAATAGAAAACTCGCTACGCTCGTAATAATATGTTCTGGTCTTGGACATCCTTAAACATTGACCAGGCCACTAGGGTTTGTATTTTCATTTAGTCTAGTCAGTGACAAAGGCATTCACACAAGTATATTCCTTATAACTGTGAACAGATGCTATTAATGCTAACAAGAATGCTGAATTGAAACAAGTTGAAAGATGATAGAAACTTATACAGCACAATTGGATGTGGGGTGCATGTGTTTAAGGTGAATTACACATACTTTACTTGATAGATTACAATATTTTGGTCTGGGTTTAAACCCAGCGTGCTCACTGACTTCTCTTTTAAAAATAAAAATTCTTTTTCTTTTTTGGCCTGAATTTGTTGACCAGGAAGGGAACCAAAAAATGGCCCAACTAGTTGTGAGCATAGATCAGACCTCGCTACAATAATTCCCATGCAGACCCAATAGCACTTGTGGTTCTGGGAACTGGGATGTTGCAAATGGCCGACATCATGGCTGACACATTTTGTGGCCCGAACGCTCAAATCAGAAATCCTACCTCTTCTTATTTGAATTTTACGAATTGCTAGACACAAATTCAAGATATTAATGCTTTAGACCTTGTAAAATTATGTGTTGAGCTCCAAGTGGAACAATGAGACTGTCAATTAGATTTGATAATAATTCTTTGGCGATCTACTGAAATGTCCGTACTCTGATCGAAACTGTTCACGACTTGTCCTGTAGTGCACGCGTTTCCAAATAGCTGTTTGCTATAAGTGTGTTCTTCAGTCTCAACATTGAGCCACAATTTGAGTTGAAAATATTCATTCTGGGCCAAAGGTAGAATTATACCCTACAAAATGTGTGGGCAACCTCGATTGAACTCCCGTTGTCGACGAAAGCAATTAACCTTGCTTAACCGCCTGGTAATAATTTGAATGATTTTGTCTGTCCCAAAGTACAAACATTAATCTACCCATTAAACACAGATATGTAGTTCTATTTTGCTGAAGAAGCTCTTACTTAGTATGTTCCTCGAAGAGGGACACAAAATCAGAACTTACTATGAGAGATACTATCAGGGTTGGTTTGTGTATACATGAGGTATGCACAGGGACAGAATGAGGAGTACTTACTATCCAGGAGTACGTACTAAACCAGGTACTTACTATCAGGGTTGGTTTGTGTATATGAGGTATACACAGGGACAGAATGAGGAGTACTTACTATCCAGGAGTGTGTACCAAATCAGGTACTTACTATCAGGGTTGGTTTATGTGCATGAGCTATACACAGGGACAGCTAGAATGAGGCCTAGGAGTACTTACTGTCAAGCATGCACACATGTAAACGCAAGCCAAGAGACATCTAATCCATCATGGCACCAAGTGTCAAAACAAAGAAAAGGAGAATTTCTACTTCAATATATTGCTGAGCAGTGTTGGTGCAAACATATTACAAATCTGTGATCCTGTTTGTATTAGTACCAAATAACTAATGAAAAAATCACATGCAGAAAACTTGCAAATATCTTAATGTCACATGCAGAAGGCAGGGATAGACATGCATGGTGTAATATCTTGTGACAGTTGGCATCTTACAGTTGCGCCAATACAATACAAGCCACAACAGTGGTATTGCAAAAGATATGAGTGATCGGATCCCGCATACCCGCCGAAGTTCACAACAGAGCAAAAACATCCCAACAAACCCAGCACCTTATGTCATGGAGAATAAATGCTGCATCTGTTACTGTGAAACCTCTGTAATCCAACAGCTCTATAATCCGACATTCCTTCCAATATCACCATCTCATGTGGTACAGTCACCATATTAAAGTTTGCTATGAGTCACCCTTTAATCCAGCAACCTCCTAATCCGACATCCTTTTTTATTCCCATTGAGTGTCGGATTAGAGAGTTACTACTGTATTCCCATGTTCCCCACAGCATCACCATAACCTGCCGATGTACATAACAGTACTGGTTGGAATTACTTTACCATGAAAACACGCACTAGGCAAGGGCAGTCCGCGGGTGCACGCGCATACACGCGAGTACTCACAGTTAATTATCGCTCCAGATGCAGAAAAAATGTTGCTCCTTCGAACCTTAGACAAATATGCAGGCCAGCGAGAGTCTATTGTGTTAGTTTTTAGCCGCATGTGAAGCATTATGTGAAGATTTTAGTTATATTTTGCCCAGATATGGCTCGCAACAAAAGTGCCATTGAATGGCTTCAATCCAAGGACAAGGGACAGCCAGATCAATCCCGTGAACGGGATTCACGAGTATTCATTCCACCAGATTGTATATTTATTCGCACAACTCCTCATTCTACAGTGGCGTAGGAGCTGCAGCGGCCACAGCGGTTTTGGCCGCTGCACTTTTTTCAGTAGCCTGAATATTTTGAGGGCTATTAATGATAAGGTTATTCATAGCTATGATTGGTAAAGTTATTCATAGCTAAATTAGTATTGCCTAATCATTTCAATCACCTCTCCACGTGGATCGTTGTCACCAGCGCAGATGCGTATTGTGCCGTTGGAGTGAACAAGATGTGATTTAAAGTTACTATGCCCGTACCCGATCGACTTCGAAGCATTTCCTTCCCAAAGAGGTCCTTTGGGAAGAACACAGAAGTGAAGCAAAGTTTTGATGGCCTTGCCACTTCAAAATTGCTTCCTACGCCCCTGTTCTAGAGTTATCCCGATGTACCACATATGGTCACTGCACTTACTTCAATTGAAGGTCCTAGCTATCTATCTTGTACGTAGTTTTGATGAATGTTGTGATTTCATTTATATCATTTTCCCTGATCTTCTAGATCAATGTTTGTTCTTTAATTCAAGTTTGGACTACCAGCGAAAAATCCACTTCCTAACTGTTGATCGTGACGTTTGTCGTCCTCCTCCCTCCAAACTTGCTATGATTCCAAACGTTTCCCTTTCTTTACTCAAAGGGATCACTGTATGCACTCAAACTGTCGCGGGGTGAAACTTTGCAGTTTTCGCGAATATTTTATGCCCGCGAAAGTTTAGGTTGAGCTCTTGTGCAATGACTAAGATGGCCGTCAAAAGAACAAGGAGTCATGGAGAAGCACTGCAGCGCCTTTGCTCTTTTCTCTAAAAATTTTCATCTGCAAACTAACAAAGTTTAGGTCAGTAAAAGGCTAAATATAGGAAGGATAAATGGGGGATCCGCGAATATAAAAACCTCTAAAATATTGAAAATCAGCGATCTGCAAATATAAAAACCGCGAAAATATTGAAAATTGGCGATCTGCGAAAGCTTAATCTGGCAAAAATTTGAGGACATATATACGTTATACATTTCCTCAGAAAACTAGAAAACTGATCTCCCATACTGCTATTGACTTTAAACTGATTTTGGTGCAAACAAAGTTTATTTTTGTGTTAACGATGAGAACATTTTACACTAACCAACGTGCAAATTGGTGTCAATTAGTGTGAGTACTCATGGGCATTTGCTTGTACATGCATGCGAACTAATCGTGCATGGTAAAGTATTTCTATTCCATGCAGCACTGCAACTGATTTGGGAACTCATTGTGACAAGTTGCATTGGCTAAATATTCCAAGGACAAGGGTCAGCTGGATGGTGGCAGGTCGATACTTGGATCCCATTCATGGACTATTTGTATGGAGTCAAACAGCTAACAGCTTTTGATTAGCCTCAACACAACAGACAGTGAGAGTAAGAGGTGACCACGGAGACACTAAAATCAACTACAATATAAAATCTATATCTCAAACATTATCAATATTGTATAAACCACTACGTTCTTAGAATTGAAATAGACTAAATTTTGCATTTTGCCTGAATACACACACACACACACACACACATACACACACACACACACACACACACACACATGCACACACACGCACACACACACACACACACACACACACACACACACACACACCTTGTTAATCTCATCCAAAATGTCATCTTTCACAACACGTTTGGGAATCCCTCCGATGAACAGTCGACAGTTGTCAATGGACATGCACACTCCGAGAAGACGTCCCTTCCGAATCTCATAGTTGTTGAAGAGACGAACACATGTTCTTGCTTCCATCTGGTTGCCGTACACCACAAACGCATATCCACGGTTGAATCCACTGAAATCTACCATCAGTCTCATTTCGTAGATGACTCCAGCCTGTTCCAAAACCGGTACCAACTCGTCTTCAAAGCAATCTCGCGGGATTTTACCCACAAAAACCTCGCAACCTCTTGGAGGTACCGCATCTTTCCAATTGGGTGGGGGTCCATAACGACGCTGGCCGTTCTGCTGGACGATCGGGTATCCTGTCCTCTGCATGAGGCGTGTGATGGGTGGAACTTCCTTTTCGATCAATGTTTCTTCCTGAGCGCGCACAGCTGGGGC
>CAUJGJ010000347.1:47500-50000 GCA_963170055.1 Halisarca cf. caerulea
CATGCATGCATGCATGATCGCACGATATATGAATTCGAATTCAAATTTAAAGCTACATAGCATGCAGCACTGCATGAAGTAGCTCTGCATGCATGGCTGCCACGTGCACATGCACGCAGCAATTCGAATGCCGGATCCAGATTGACCCTGCACATATGAATGTATATATATGGCCCTGCATGCATGTATGCACATAATATATACTGTACGTATATATGTACGCATATATATAACTCTTGCATGTATGTACACTATGTACAGAGACTATTCGTTAATCCTCCTCCAGTTAACCCGTCCACGTGGTTTATCCACCAAACTGCTTTATCCAGATCCGCCATTATTTCTTTAACCAAATTCAGAAGTAATGTTTGTCAGTAGTACACACAAAATCTGCCATCTGCCAGATTGCATGTCTTGAACCAATTTGTGCCTGCAATTATTATATAATAGTTATGAATTTTAATTACAGGTGTAATCTGCCACTTGTGCATGCATTGTTGAATATGCATGTATATGGTAGCTGCTACGCAATAAGCGTTCTAGAGTTTTTATAATTTTTCTCACTTGTAAATTTACATGGAATAGATTTTCCCGGTGTGCCTGAGTGTCTAACTGTATCTTATACTATCACTGGCGTAGAAAGCTATATGTGAGGGCACCAAAATTTCACCAATGAGCATATATACATGACATTGTGTATTATAATGTATAAATTATAATAACAACAATTGTATAATTCTGATAATTATCCTGACTCAATGATGACAGTGGTAACATTATAGGGACCTAAATGTGTAAACGTTTCATAAGACTTACAATGTCACATGCATACATAATTGCATAATATTATATACCTAGTAAGTACAAAACTAAACAATCAAGGAGTCAAGATCAAGGGGGGCACCAGCCTCTGGAGCCTTCCCCATTCCTACGCAACAGACTATTATCTTCTAAACTTCACCCTTAGTGTGCTTTTGTCTATAATTGTACTGTGTTATGAACACAATGTTATAATATTATAAGAGTATATAGTGGATGATGTTGCAATAAGCACTGAATTTATAAGCCAACGAAATGTGACCTTAACCAATTGCGGTGGATTAACGAATAGTCTCTTTAATTGCATATAATATGTGCATACAAATACTTTATGTTGGAATTACAATTAAAAATTAATTTATATACCACTAACTGGGACACATGTAGTCGTTCACTACAGGGAGGCATTCACTTCATAGGAGTGCTCTTTATAGCAAGTATCCGCTGTGTACACTACAGAGGCGCTCACTGACTGGGCCGTGTGCCGGCAGTGTGTATGGGGTCATAAGGTAGCTATAGGCACAGGAGGTGTATAGCACCGCATACTGGAGTACAGGAGTGCTAAGCCACACGTTCGTATACTTTCAAAGCAAGTGTCTCAATAACTGTCAAGCATGTACGTATGTATATGTAGTATGATACAACAAAACCTGCCTATAAGGACCACCCAAAGGACCAAGTAATTGTGGTCTTTGTACACAGGTGGTCCATATGTAGAGTTGCAATGGTATTGCTTTAGTGGTTCCCAAACCAGTCTGCATTGATGGTCCTTCTGTGCAGGTTGTCTAATAGACAGGTTGCTATGTGCAGGCACCGCTAGCTAGGGAGAGGTATTGCGCAATGGTTATAATGGCGTCAAAAGAGTGCCCTGGAGCTCGCCCTTGAAATTCACAATCTGCTGGTACGGCTTCCTCCTGGACATGCCTTATCTCTGGACGTCGATGACGCGTGCATATATAAATGTAGGGGACATTTGAAGTTGTGTCGGAGATTTTTCATTTCTACAAGTGTTTGTGGCAAAGAACTGCCACTCGACAACCGTGCCATCCTTCAGGCCTTGTGCAGTGGCAAAACGGACAGCACCAGTTGTCAGTTGTAACGTCTCGTGTCTGTTACCACGCTGCTAAACGTCGACTAAACCTTTGTACTGTTAGTCTCGGCACAAGGGATTGTATTTCAACCACACACGTGCACCCACGGCTTTAGTTTCTAATCCATTGTTTTTATTGATCGACGGAAAGAAAAGCGAAGGCAGTATGGAGTGGAGGGCTTTTTCCTTGTTGTACGTAATTCTTTTCTGTGGAACAGCAACGGCCACAGAGAGTGAAGGTAGGGCGCATCATTGTTTCAAATCATGTATAAACCCATGGCTATATGTTCCTCATAACCCTGTGTCCATGATTTTACCCACATGTTTAGATCTCCCCGTCATTGTTAACTGTACTGAGTGGACCTCTATAATCTACCCACATGTTAAGATCTCTTCGTCATTGTTAACTGTACTGAGTGGACCTCTATAATCTACCCACATATTGAGATCTCCCCATCATTGTAGACTGTACTGAGTGGACCTCTATAATCTACCCACATGTTAAGATCTCTCCGTCATTGTTAACTGTACTGAGTGGACCTCTATAATCTACCCACATATTGAGATCTTCCCATCATTGTAGACTGTACT
>CAUJGJ010000347.1:60000-87500 GCA_963170055.1 Halisarca cf. caerulea
TAGTCTACAAAGCACTAGCCGACATGGTAATTTGAGGTTTGGATGAAAAGTGTTAGGGCCATTGCCCTGTCTGCTCCAGGGGTTCCTCTGGCCCTGGTATGTCTGGTGCGTGGTGAAGATCGTGCAGTTCAACAATCATATGTATACCCAGTGTGGCCGTGTAGTTGTTACTAGAACTACCGCATACAGCACAATGTCATGTCTGATGTTGGTACACGTCACGCTACATGTTGTTCGACGTACCCAGTGTGGCCGTGTAGTTGTTGCTGTAGGTGTTGCTGGACAGACGCAGGAGAAAACATGTCTTCCCTACTCCAGCACTCCCGATGAGTAGCACCTTGTAAGTGACTTCGGCTTTAACATCAGAACCGCGGATGAAATTTACCTGGAAATGTATATATACATTCATATAATGATATACATACAAAAACTCTCATTGATCCGTCACTGCTTCATCTGGTATCAATTTTGCACAAGAATTAATTGAAAAGGCTGCACATTTATAATCTGCCAAACTCATTAATCCATACTAATTATCAAAACAAATTGTGGCGGATTAATAAGAATTCACCGTACAGAGATCATGGCAGAGGTCTTGAAATAGCACATGACCTTTGCTGGGGCAAATGCATGAACCAAAATTTCAATAACAGAACATTTTGAAAATTGCTCAGCCATTTCTTCTGATTATGGATCTTATCAAGGGTCAAGGGTCAAAGGTCAAGGGTGACACCTAACATACTTATACTATGTACACATACATACACATACCTACCAGTACAAGTAGATGTACACTCACAGATCTGAAGGGATCAGCCAACTCCATAACGTCATCCTTGCCTGTATCCTCTTCATCTTCTGAGCTGGAAAAGTGGAACTTTCGAGTTCTCCTTGTACTCGATACAGAAGGTCTTGAAGTGGTCTTCTTCCTCATAACGGCTGTTCTTCTTCGACTAGTGACATCTGGTGATGGTTCAGAAGCAGACGAGGACGCTGACACTATAGCACTTTGCTTTTTCATCTTCTGACCAGTTTCTGCCTCCCTCAGTGAGGAAGGCCGTGGTGACAATTCTTCACCAAGAGTTGAAGATTTTACTTCGCTTTTGTCATCTTTGGCTGTTTCCGTGGCAACCTCATGCGCTCTTCTGCTGGTGCTCAAACGGGGTCTGCTCTGAATGGATTGCACTCGTGAGCTGCGACCGATTCTCATTGGCTGGAGATCCTCACTACTATTCTCTTCACTCCCTTCTTTGTCCTTTGAAGGAGTAGTCTCCGGTTCGTCTGCAGGTGGAAACAACTTTATTTGCTGGGGCTGTGATGGTTGCTTGTTTTTCTCCTTGTTGGTATTTTCGGATTCCAATTTTCCTTTGGAAGTGGAAACTACTCCTGTATCACCTGATGTGTGTGATTTCTTCTCTGATTCTGGATCCCTTCCTCTTCTCAACCGCCTTGAGTGGATGTAGCTCTTCTCCCCACTGGACAGTCTTGTACTCCTTCTGATTCCAACCTGATTCTGGTTGTCGGCTTCTTGTGAATTGTCTTTCTCCACTTGATCTTCATCCGTAGGTTTCTTTTCCGTAGCAACTTCACTTGATTCTGTTGCAGAAACCATGCTAGCAGATGTTGGTACGTCTATAGGTGGAGATTTCGCTCTCTTGAAAAATTTACTCATACTGGAATCTTTGGTGGGTGGGGTTTCAATCCTGGAGACAGTGGGTGGAGGCTCCACAGTGGGTGAGGTCTCTATACTGAATACAGGAGGCGGGGTCTCCATGACAGTGGGTGGAGTCTCCACCCTGGATGGAGTGGGTGTATCCCTGAGTGAAAGGTTAAATGATGAGATATCAACCGAATCGTCGACACTTGGAAGTGGGGAGGGCTCCTTGTTGTTTTGTAGCTCCAGTGAATGACTCAAGTTATCCTTTTCTAAATCAGCTTTGGTTTCTGAGGAGACGTGGTTGCTGGTGTCCAAGGGGGTAGGTGTGGGGACAGGTGCTGTGTCATTGGCTATAGGTTCAGGTGTTACCTGGGATATGGGAAATTCCCTTCTGTTTGAATCACTTTCTGTAAATTGACCGCCTACAATACCCTTTTCTGTCTCCAGAGTTTTGGATTTTGACCAGATGTCTTTAGCCTGAGAATCCTCATCCTTTGCTTCAGTGGTAGCAACCGCTGGTTCATCATCTTGTATTCTCGCCCGACCTCTTCTCTTGGGTAGTTTACTCTTGTCAACAACAGACACAGTTCTGGAGCTTCTTCTTATGCCGATCTCTTCAGAATCCACTGAGTCATCTAAGGTTTTAGTGTCAGTCTTTGACTGCTCTGGTGTGGAATGCTCTTGCTTCGTCTCAACCTCCATCTTTGCCGCTAGAACTTGAGTTTCTGGATCCACTGTTCCGCTTGGTTTGGTGGGGGTGCTTTGATGAGCAGATGAATGATGGGATGTTGAAATTGTATCCAGTGTTTCAGGTTTGTCAGTTTCCATGGTAACAGCTGTTGATTGGCTTGTATCCATGGTGATTACCCCACTTCTTCGAGAAGGAACAACAAATTCAACTTGGGAAGACCCTGTTTCCATGGCAACATTGTGATCTCCTGAAAAATCAGGTGGG
This sequence comes from Halisarca cf. caerulea, assembly GCA_963170055.1. Lineage (NCBI taxonomy): Eukaryota > Metazoa > Porifera > Demospongiae > Chondrillida > Halisarcidae > Halisarca > Halisarca cf. caerulea. The sequence goes on from CAUJGJ010000347.1 coordinate 62,613, forward strand.
GGTACTGCTGGCTTGCGAGAAGGTATGGATCTCACTGGTCGCCGTGGAGACGCACTGGGAGGAGCTTTGGGATGGGCAGATGAGGGAAGGCTTTCCTCATTTTTGTCTTCTTGGACAGAGTGTAGCTGTTTTGGAGGAGGGACTTCTTGAGGGTTTCTTGATTCATCCTCATGGTCAGAAGTTGACGACTGTCGTCTTCTCTGATTTCGACTGTAGAAGGATGGAGAAACTCTTCTGTGTCGGAACTCCTTCACTTCAGTGCTCACTTGAGATTTACTTTGACTCAGTTCCTCCATTAACAGTGTAGTTGTGTCCTGAGACGTCACTTCCTGTTTTACATCCACTTCCTGTGTTTTGACTTCATGTTTAGCAGCTGCTTCTTGTGTTAGTACTTCCTCTTTTACGTCCACTTCCTGTGCAGCTACTGACACTTCCTGTTGTGTTTCCATGTTGAATGTCTCAATATCAACATGTTCTGTGGAGGATGGGAGTGGGGACTCAGATTTCTGTTGTATTTCTTGACTCCTGGGTGAATCTAGGGACACATCCACAGACTTGAAAACAGGGTTATCCCCCTCATGACGCTGACCTTGTTGGCTGGGTGAGAGGGGTTGAGACTGTTCAGAGACTGATTCCATTGCAACTGTCTCACTAAACGTGTCAAGCACATCTTCTTTGATCATGGTTACATCTAGTTCAGCTGTTCTTGAAATATCCCTGACCACGCCTTCTGTAATCTTGCCAGGGATTTTCTCCATTACATCATCACACTGTGTTTGTTGGTGAATGCTTTCAGATGAATGGCTTTCCTGGTTGAAACCTGTTGACTCATCCAATTTGCACATGGTGAAAGGCTCACCACTTGAGCTTTCAAGGGGAACTTCCATTGTCTGTTTGTCCTCAAGTTCACCTTTCTCATTCAATCCCATTTTGTGTGTGATGCCATGTTCTTTGTCTTCAGTAGGAAGTGTTGTAGAGCTGACAACTGTAGGCGATTTTCTACCTTCAGAAAAGGTGCTTAAATCTGCATACTCTTGTTGTTGTTGTTGTTGTTGTTGTTGATCTATTTGGGGTGTTTCCATTGGTTGTTGACTGATACGAGTGCCTTCAGCTTTTCTGGTTGCGTTGAGTATGTCCAAACCAGATTCATTAGTAACATGCATGGACCTGTTTTCTTTGTCAGTGAGGTGTTGTGGTTTGAGTGTGTCATTTGATTCGTCATTGGCTGATCCTAAGTGATCAATATACGGCATATAGTGAAAACACTACTTGTACATGTACGCACACACACACACACAGTGTCACACACATGTACACCTACCCACACACACACCAACTCACACACCCACACACACACACGCACACACACACACACATGCCCAAACACCCACACCCACACGCACACCCACACACCCACACACCCACACACACCCACACACAAACTCACACACACACACACACATACACACACACACACACACAAACACACACAAACACACATACACACACACACGCACGCACGCACGCGTGCACACACAACACACACACACACACACACACACAAACACACACAAACACACATACACACACACACACACACACACACAAACACACACAAACATACATACACACACACACACATACACACACACAAACATACATACACCCACCCACCCCCACCCCCTCCACACACACACACACACACACACACAAACACACACACACACACACACACACACACATACATGCAGATACACACAAACATACACTGTGTCTAATTGTGCACGGAAAATAGACAGCGGACCAATTCACAGCACATTCTGTTATGATGTAGTGTACCGTAACTCTGGAATGCAAGGGATTTGTATACATGCTTAGCTGTACACTGAGCTAGTACATGCACGTATAATATTTGGAATGTTGTACATAAGTCCCACAATCAAAATTTGAGTACATGCTAGTAGATATGCATACTTGTGTGTGTGTGTGTGTGTGTGTGTGTGTGTGTGTGTGTGTGTGTGTGTGTGTGTGTGTGCGTGCGTTTGTGTGTGTGTGTGTGTGTGTGTGTGTGTGTGTGTGTGTGTGTGTGTGTGTGTGTGTGCGTGCGTTTGTGTGTGTGTGTGTGTGTGTGTGTGTGTGTGTGTGTGTGTGTTTGTGTGCGCGTGTCAATGTGTATGTGTGTGTGTGTATGTGTGTGTGTGTGTGTGTGTGTGTGTGTGTGTGTGTGTGTGTGTGTGTGTGTGTGTGTGTGTGGTTGTGTGTGCATGCATGTGCATGTACGTACATATTTGTCTTTGTTTTATGTACATAGACATAACATGCATACACATACACCACATGAACAGTCTTCACTTGCATGCCATGAAGTGTGCATGTCAACAGAACCATCCATTTATACCCACATAATACTATATGAATACCATAAGAACAAGTACTAATATATTTTGTACATGACACATGTAATACTCACTTTCCAGTGGTAAAGGGGGCTCAGTTGGTTCCTGCGTACCAAACTGTGCTTGAATGTCTGTGGCGGGTTGTACACTTTGCTCAAATCCTGTGCTCATACCTTCAGTGGGAGACACATCTTGCAAGGATGGTAACACAGCAGATCGTTCATTTCGGGACAACGAGGCACTTTCACTGGTGTCGTCCATGTTGACATCTTTCATGTTGTGGGAGTCTGAAGGTATGGTGGGTTGGGTAGAGGAGGGCGGAATGGAGTGATCTTCGTCATCTTGCATGTTTGTGGTCTGTCGAGTACGTGCTTGTGGGCGTGGCTGTAGTCTGGGGCGTGTCTTCATACGAGGTCTCTCCATCTTTTCCACTGTGGCCAAGCTTCGTCGCATAAACGGCTTAAGATCACCGTCATCATCATCATCATTAGTCTTAAGTGTAATGTTATGCTCGGGTTTATTTTCCTTGATCTCTTCATGAGTCAGTTTTGGTGGGGTCACTACAGTCTCCTGTGGAACGTCCATCTCTTCTTCCGGTTTCTTGTCTTCTTGATCCTCTTGTGCATGTCTGCTGCGTGCTTGAGGGCGTGACATAGCTTTAGGGCGCGTCATCACTCGAGGTCTCTGCATCTTACCCACAGAGGCAGAGCTGCGGCGAAGGAAAGGCTGAAAATCGTCGTCTTCATCTGGTTTAAGAAGACCAGATGAATTATCTTCTTCTTTTACGTCTGGTCGCTTTGGAGGTGCAGGTGTGTCCTGCTGTTCACTTTGAACATCTCTATTCTCCTCTTCTACGTCTTGTCTTCGTCGGCTGACACTCTTTAACACAGGCCTCTGCCTCGATCGTACGTTCTGTCTCGTACTTCTTCTGATCCTGGGCTCTTCGTCCATTATTGCACAGCTGTCCCCGACTCTGATATAAACCGACTGTGGTCTCCTCTAAGAGTTTCGGTAAGTGACGAAATGTAGCGACTCACTCGAGCCCTTCTACAGAATACTTTGTACTTCCTGCGTCAAGAACAACATGTACGTTGCGCAGGGGGGCAATCGCCGTTTATTATGTTATCGAGTCGCTACTACTTCCTGCGGCCATCTTGCAAAAGTCCCGGTTACGTCATTTATGCTCACGTGAGCTGACAGTACGTCTGCAAATCTTCCTGCAAAAAGGAGTTGAACGGACAAGACAATCTCAGCGCGTGTGATGATATAATACACGAGATAAACAAAATGACTGACAATGTGGATATTTTGCAGTGAAATGATACTAGAAAGTCATTTGATAAAGCCCATATTAAAACTCCATTGCTGAGACCCCACTACTGAGGTCAGTATTGTCCGACCATAGACAACCTGAAACACAGGGTACTATCGGGAAATCAACAGTTAGTACATTTTCTTGCAGTATGAGCTGAACAGATATTCAATACTACTGACTAGCGGGAGAAGATTCCAGCCTTCTGGTAAAGACAGCTTAGTGCTGAGAATGATGCCCATGCTTCTTGGCTTCTATGGCTAGTCTCGGTCGCCGACCAGTGATGTAGTAAAGGGCTAAGTTGAGTATGGATCGTTCACTCCCTTTGTGATGTCAGCCACTGGGGGGCTGGCCCCTACTGCCTCAACCTTCTACAAGAGACTAGCAAGCATGATTGCCGAGAAGCAAGGTCAGCCATACAGCGTCATCATGAAGCTGCATGATCAGAACCAGATTGTCATTCAGCCTTCTAAGGTCATCTATCCTTGCCATCAGATGCTCAAGGAGTGTAGCTACATGCAGCAAGATTGACTGTGACTCAGCCAGCTAGGGCAATCATGGCTGGAGGAAGATCTGCATGAACCATGTACTATCATTACTTGAAATTCAATGCACATGCAAACTCATTACTATCTGGATCAGGCTCGGTTATTTTTGTTGTTAATAATTAAAGGAGGCCATATTATGATCTCGCCACGCGAGACTATTCTAGGGCTGCTATATAGAAGTCATACAATGATGTTCTCGGATAGCATTGATGTTGCCAAATGTCAACCCTGGAAACAGTAAATGATCTTAACCAATTGCAAGGCCAAAAGGCAAGAACAAGTGGAGAAAGCATGCATGAGCACTGTTGGAGTATCTATGATGAGAGAAAGCAGTACACTTCGTCTGCCATATTGAAAACTAGTCACGTGATACACCTCTCCCAAATGAAGTTTGTACAGTGGGCCTTGGTTTATCCGACCACGTTTGTTCCTCATAAAGTGTGTCAGATAAATCAGGTGTTGGATAAATCAGGGTAAATAGTACACAGAGTGGTGGTGGTGATTCACAGCAGAGTGTCGGATAAATGAGCTAGGTTTTCGGATAAACCAGTGTCGGATAAACCAGGTGTGACTGTACAATGTTTCTGGAACTTTTGTCTTTCTAAACCATTCAACGAATAATGGAAGCATCGGCATTGCTGTTATTTCCTATAGCTATGTTCATTTTCTTCCCACAGGAAGCGAGTGAAAACCATATTTGTCATTTCACAACTTTCAATCAAGGTATGCTTCTGGAGATATTTCATTATTGTCATCCACGTCAAGAATGTAAGCTGAATGCAGCTCATTTTATATCCTGCATTGTTGGTTGAGTATCTACGCTTCTTAATATGCTGCCGATTGTAGAACACCTATTCACGGGATGTATTGTGCTTGTATGCAACCAAGTAGACAGGTCAGTTGGTCAGTCAGGCTTTCTGATTCAATAAACATTCTTGTTGCGAAGCCGGAAAAAGCAGGAAGCCTTTAGCAATGATCCATGAAGCTATTGGCTAGCTGAATGTTTAGTACATACCTTCAATACACACACATTACTGCTGTGCAAGATAATGGTATACTGAATGGGGTTAAATCAGGCCTGGAGGAAGCTATACATGCAGAGGTGGTGGGGTCAGTTGTCAAGACAGATTTGAACACCCCTAAATATGGACCCTCTGGTCTGATTTTTGGAAAAATTTGGACCCCTGAAACTTATCAAGTTTTGTTGAGATATTTGGACCCCTTCAAACATTTTTGGAACCCCCAGAACAAATCTGGCCTATGGTTGCAATAATGTTATTTTACCATTTCTGATAATAATCTACAATGCTCTAACTGACCATGTAGTTTTGAGGTTTGGTATGAGAAGTGGTAGGGCCATTGCCCCACCTGCCTTGTGGTTCCTCTGGCCCAGTGTTATTGAGTCAGGGCTTTCTGACTCATTCCATAGACACAGCAATGCTCTATAGGCTCAACCCAAGCAATGGGAACCAAAATTAATGTTTGGAAAGTTAGTTGAGCTGTTGGCAACATTGGTTGGAGCATCTATGATGGGAAAGCCACTTGATGCGCACGCAGTAGGGCTGTTGAAGGCGACAGGATTAAGCAGGGTAACTTGGAGTAGTAAAGTAACACAAGGCTTAGCAGTGCAAACAGCAAGTAACAGGCTTTGTTCTTCACTAGAAGTGTTGTCCACAGGAATTGAGAGTTCAGCAGTGGCAAGTAAGGCTAGACAGCTTGGCTGTTGGAAAGATATTGGCCCTGCACCAAGTAACCCTACTGTTCCAAGTTGCCTCGCTTATCTTAATGAACATATATATATCATGCAGAGACACATGTACTTATCTAGCAGCTGGTATATGCCTCGTGTATAAGAGTCTTTGCATTGTTGTGCGCAATGAAATTGGGACATGCAAATGCACATGTACATTGTATCTATGAGATTGAATAGAAGAGCGCAGATTGAGATTAATTTTGCATGATTTACATTGTACATACATGCATGTATGTGTGTGCACAGTGAGATATTGTCCTTTTTTTCTGTGGTTTTCAGTCCAAATGGTCAAAGTGAAACCATGCATATTTTTTGTTTTGTTATCACGAAGGTGGTGTTGACATGATTGTGGATTTGGACATACTGTCACACCTGGTTTATCTGACACCTGGTTTATCCGACATAGTGCTGAGAATCAGCATTACTACACTGTGTACAATCTACCCAGGTTTATGCAACACCTGGTTTATCTCAGACATTTTATGAGGAACAGATGTGGTTGTAAAAACTAGGGCCTACTGATAGACGTACGTAGTTTAGATGATCTGTATAGTTTGCACCGACTGTACATGAAGTAAATGTCCACTTATGCATATATGTGTTAAGCCTACATATGTAGCTTAACACGGTCCCCTCCCCCCAAGTTTGTCAATGCCCAATATCACCAAGCCTGGACAAATTGCCAAGTAACGCGTTGTTTCCTGACTTATCCCATTTTGTAGCAAATCCACAACATTGCTAACTGTCATATTATACCACCCTACTTTGTGTTCTTGGTAGCATTGACCATTTGCATTGGCCATTTTTATTGATCAGTGTTCCACCAGGAATACAGCTCTCCAATAAATGTACCAACAAAACAACCCACAAATTAAAAGAGTTTATTTATATTAGCTTAAATATGTCCTATTCAGAGTAGTATAAGCATTATAAAGCCAGGTCACAGAGAAACACTAGTGCAAAATTCACCCATGCACTACACACCCACCCACACCCACCCACACACCCACACACCCACGCACCCACACACACACACACACCATGCAATGGCGTAGCTACCATAGAGGCAACTGAGGCAGTTGCCTCAGTTATAATTTTGTGTTGCCGGTGTGTGTGCTAGTGTGTGTGCCATTGTGTGTGTTTGCCATTGTGTGTGTGTGTGTGTGTGTGTGTGTGTGTGCGTGTGTGTGCATGTGTGTGTGTGTGTGTGTGCGTGTGTGTGTGTGCGTGTATGTGTGTGTGTGTGTCACCAAGGACGTAGCTACCATAGAGGCAACCGAGGCAGTTGCCTAAGTTATAATTTTATATTTGGCTCAAATTTGACTTGTTAAGATTACCATGAGCCAATTCTAGCTTAGAGGGAAAGGAGCTGTTTACTGCCAGTATACTGCAAAAATTAGTTGTCTTTGCGCCTGTAGAAGCCATTTTGTTGCTAAAAACAGAACAGCGCCCTTCTGTTTAAGCTGCATGCATCAAGTTTTCTACAGATACAAAGATGAATACTGACAATGTTCACATTTTGCCTCGGTTATAAAGCAATCCTGGCTACACCACTGCACACACATGTGCGCATGCACACACACGCACACATAGTCTTGGTCTCAGACAGATCAATCCTATTTTTTATTATATGGGCAGTCGGGAACCCGCCCATCCATACAATAAAAGATAGAGGGGATCGATCTGGGACTGAAACTACACACACACGCATGCATGCACACACGCACACACACACACACACATACACACACACACACACACACACACACACACACTCACACACACACACACACACAGAGACACACACAGAGACACACACACACACACACACACATGCACACACACACACACACACACACACAGTCACTGGGACATACATCAGCATGCACAGAAGGTAGTGTAGATGCTCCTGAAGAGCTGATCAGACAGAATGAACATAGGTGCTGTGGTCTGACACAACTTTCCTGCAGCACTTGTTCCACTGGCACTAGTCCACTGTGAAGTGTGGTCAGTGGTGTTAGTCTGGGGCAGATTAGAGAGCCAGGTTATCCAATGCATATCCTATATTGTTGCGATTGTGTGTGTACGTTGGTATAATGCTGGAGATCTACTTTGCTCTGAGTTATTATGTGATGGGAATATTCGTGTAAATGAACTGTCACGTCTGTTGTGTATGAGTTTGGGTATGAATCATTTCTGTTCATACTGTAAGAATCGGTGTGTAATTTTTGCTGGAAATCAACTATATACAGTCAAACCTCGTTAGTGAGTACACCTGGGGACCCTCCAAGTTGCTACTCATCAGTAGTACTTGCTAACCATATAGATTAGTATTATGGGTTATAAGCTGGGGTATCATATCCTTGTACTTCCTAACCAGGTATTACTCATTAACAGTGTTCTTACTAACGAGGTTCTACTGTAGAAGCTGTTTACGCCATTTTCTCCTAAATGTGCTGTCCGCTCACTGCATGCCTAAGAGCACAAGAACGTTTTCTGCAATGTAGGCAGGCTTGCTTGTGAAGCACCACTAAGGGCCGCTAACAAGCTCTCCAAAAGAAACAAGTGCCATATATGGATATTGCGAAACACTAATTCGATATTGTAATTATATCGGTATGTATTACTATTATTACAGTACAAAACCAACTCGAGCAGTACACAAACGTAGACACAAACACAAATGGCGTCAGCTGACAAGATGGAACGGCGTCCTTCGACTTCTTGTCTCTTCTCCGAACTGGACAGAGGCAACAAGGGAAAACTGACGAAGGATGACATACTTCATTTCGTGGGTGACAAGGAACAGATTGACGACGTCTTCAAAGTTCTGGATGCGGACGGTGATGGAATCATTTCAGCAGAGGACTTTGAGACGGGCTTTGTCGAATACGTCCAAAAGAGGAAGGAATCGGTCTCAGGTCGCGATATGGAAAAGGAGAGTTCACTTGGACCGTCCGAGACATCAAGCCTAAAGGAGGAGCAGTTTGAATACGACCCGGACAAAGGTGCCCCTGCGCCCGAGTTTGCATCGGTGCTCGACACTTTCGAAGACGGGTAAGGAAAAACGAGACAGTTAGTGGTTTCCTAAGAGTCTGTGGGCATGTGGCCTAGTGTATTTGAACGCTTCGTATATCTTAAATATCTCAAACGATTGTCCTTCATTCAAAAATCGTGATTTCCGTGTATTGGCAATCCATCTATGGTCACTGCGTATTCGTGCACACAACAGGATGAGGGCAATTTGCAAGCGCAAAACGGAATCGTATCAGCACAGCGTGTAATTCAATCGTGTGCATGCCAATGCAACAGCTAGTACTGCGTATATAGCAAGAAGCCCGAATCGTCCGTGTGTGTGGCTTCTTGTCCTATAAGGATGTGCTCGTATGAATGGCTGTATGCGACTCGTTCATTGTGTTCCACTCTTGGCAACAACCCGAAAGCGGCAACAGCGCTGTTATATGGGTTAGCGTGTCGAAGGACACTCAGTGCTGAGAGCGGAGCTGTTAGTAGAGGCCTCTTCTGTTAGCTAGTGGAAGATTTAGTGTTTTATTTGCTATCTTTTCCTCTTGTTTGATTCGTTAGCAAAATCAAATTGCTCGACATTTGGAAGAAATTAGGAGAGACAAAGCCAGAGCTAAGAGAAGATTTCGAGCGCTTTGTGTGCGAGATTGGAGACCAAGTCGTTGGCGCCAAAGTGGCAGTGAAGTAAGTCTTGCAGTGAAGCAGTCACTGAATTTAATTTGATTTGCTACTGTAAACAACTTTGATAAAAAATTAATTATAACTACTAGCTGAATGGAATAATTGTTTGTTATGTGTGGGTCAGGTTTAGTAAAAGGAAAAGTGTGTTTATATTAACTGAGGAGTTCATTTTGTGAAATTGCAGTATACAAGTAGGAAGAGGCTTGTGTGCCAGCCTGCGTCATGCAGTACTGTTGTTTTGAGATGCACACTGTGAGCCCATGTTCCAGGAGGGTGCACACTGTGAGCCCATGTTCCAGGAGGGTGCACACTGTGAGCCCATGTTCCAGGAGGGTGCACACTGTGAGCCCATGTTCCAGGAGGGTGCACACTGTGAGCCCATGTTCCAGGAGGGTGCACACTGTGAGCCCATGTTCCAGGAGGGTGCACACTGTGAGCCCATATTCCAGGAGGGTGCACACTGTGAGCCCATGTTCCAGGAGGGTGCACACAGGTGCACTCGTGTATTCTCGCACACAAGTACATGTACCTATGCTTTCTGTGTTCACAGCATTGTATGACTTGCGCAACGTGTCTCGTGTATTCTTGCACCCGAGTACATGTGCGTATTCTTTCTGTATTCATGGCATTGTATGACTTGTGCAGTGTGTCTCGTGTCTTCTTGCATCGAGTTCATGCACATAATGTATTCTGTGTTCACAGCATTGTATGGGCTGCCCATTGACTTCCTTTTTTGCGTTCCTGTATGTATGTTTATCTCTGTGGAAGCTTTCGTGCATATTGTTCTGGATGGGGCTTTGATGTGTACAACTACACCAGACACTTTGTTCTGACCCGTGTCCTTATGTGGATACATGCCAAGGGTGCCCGCATATACGCTAGGGGCGCCCTTGCATGCAGTATGTACCACCATACTACCACATCGTGTGCTGGTGTTGATGTACAGTACAGTGTGTACCACCACATCGTGTGCTGGTGTTGATGTACAGTACAGTGTGTACCACCACATCGTGTGCTGGTATTGATGTACAGTACAGTGTGTACCACCACATCGTGTACTGGTGTTGATGTGTGTGGCTATATGCTGCAATGGTGCGATGAAGGCTTAAATGTTGTTAACTTGTTTTCAGTGGTACGCAAGCATGTATGTGTGTGTGTGGCATCATGGGTTGGAGTATTGTCACATAATTACTAGTTTGTGTTGATCTGAATGTGCAGAAGTAGCGCAAAGATTGTTTCATGCACATGCACTCACATGCACACACACACACACACACACACACACACACACACACACACACACACACACACACACACACACACACACCGAATGAGTGAGTGTGTGTGTGTGTGTGTGTGTGTATGTGTGTGTGTGTGTGTGTGTGTGTGTGTGTGTGCGTGTGTGTGCGCGCAAATGAGTTTGTATCAGAAAAGTGTGTATGAAGCATGGCATGTGACTTTATTCAGTTTTTATCAGCATCAGTACCTGAATTCACCAAAGCTTTTAGACAAAAGCTTTGTATTAATACATACTTTGCCAACAAAGTTCCTGTCATTCACTTTCTCAAACATTAATTTCCGTACGTACATACGTACACTCTCACAGCTGTTGTTAGGTTTGTGGTTTGTTAATCTCTTCTTTGAAACATTAGGCAGTGTTGCAAGGTCTCTAGAACCCTTGATCAGAGGATATTGATTTTGATGCTTGAATCGCATCTATAGTATATGAGTACATATTACAGGGTTTCTGTTAATAATGATTTTGTCAGGGGAACAAGAGTGTGTGTGTGTGTGTGTGTGTGTGTGTGTGTGTGTGTGTGTGTGTGTGTGTGTGTGTGTGTGTGTGTATATACAATTGACATAGGTATGAAAGGGAGCGTGTAAGTTGTAGTAGACACAAAATTTTCATTTGTTAGAATTTTGCGTCATCAGAACAATTAGGAATGGAGTACTAGGAGCATTGAAAGGACCTTTTGCTTCTTTTGTGTTAACCAAATTTTGTGTTAAGCGATTCTGTGCTACCAGAGTTCCACTGTATGGCATAGTATCATTGTGCTGTATTCGGCACTTTGTTTTGGGATACTTTGCAAGGATTGAGAATGTGTTTTGGCAAAATCTGTGCCCATTGTATGGTTGAGAGGTCTTTTGGTTTTGTCTGAAGGCCTTTTCAGCATGCCTATTTTCACTTTCGGCCACTTATGCAGTAAGCAAGGCTGACTTTCATTTCATAATGTGTGCATATGTGCTCATATGAATAGTATGGAGCCTGTGTATGTATGTATGTATGTATGTACAATTGAATGTACCTCTGCAATGAACCATGGATGCAATGAATTCCCTGATATATGTAACAAAGAGAGATCTTAGGATGTACATCTACACGTATTTGCTCTGTTGTAAATGATCCCTGATGTAGGGGACACCCTGATGTAGTGAACACCCTGATGTAGCGAACACCCTGATGTGGTGAACACCCTGATGTAGTGAACACCCTGATACAGTGAACACCCTGATGCAGTGAACATCCTGGTGTAGTGAACACCCTGATGTGGTGAACAACCTGATGTAGTGAACATCCTGGTGTAGTGAACACCCTGATGTAGTGTACACCCTGATGTAGTGAACACCCTGGTGTAGTGAACACCCTGATGTAGTGTACACCCTGATGTAGTGAACACCCTGATGTAGTGTACACCCTGATGTAGTGAACACCCTGATGTAGTGAACACCCTGGTGTAGTGAACACCCTGGTGTAGTGAACACCCTGATGTAGTGTACACCCTGATGTAGTGAACACCCTGATGTAGTGAACACCCTGATGTAGTAGTGAAGCTTTTCACTAGTTCTGAGGTGGTTTGTTACAGAGAGGTTGGACTGTACGTATGTACGTACATTGTGTTGTACGGCTGTGACCTACCTCTGTATGTATGTATATATACTACAGTGGACCCCTCTGTATACTACAGTGGACCCCTCTGCATACTACAGTGGACCCCTCTGCATACTACAGTGGAATCTCTGTATACTACAGTGGACCCCTCTGTATACTACAGTGGACCCCTCTGTATACTACAGTGGACCCCTCTGTATACTACAGTGGACCTCTCTGTATACTACAGTGGACTTCTCTGTATACTACAGTGGACCCCTCTGTATACTACAGTGGAATCCCTCTGTATACTACAGTGGACCCCTCTGTATACAGTGGACCCCTCTGTATTCTGCAGGAGAGAGGGGTGTCTCCAATTTAGGGGTCTGGATTAGAGGGTTGTCTTTAATTTGAGAGTCTGGATTAGAGGGGTTCCAATGTATTTGATTGACTATTTCCAATAGCTTTAACTGAAATTAGACTTCGATTATAACCGCTATGTACGCCTGTACTGTACTGACTGTGTACGCCTGTACTGTACTGACTGTGTGCATCTGTACTGTACTGACTATGTACGCCTGTACTGTACTGACTGTGTGCGTCTGTACTGTACTGACTGTGTGCGTCTGTACTGTACTGACTGTGCCCGTCTGTACAGTACTGACTGTGTGCACCTGTACAGTACTGACTGTGTGCGTCTGTACAGTACTGACTGTGTGCACCTGTACAGTACTGACTGTGTGCGTCTGTACTGTACTGACTGTGCCCGTCTGTACAGTACTGACTGTGTGCATCTGTACTGTACTGACTGTGTGCGTTTGTACAGTACTGACTGTGTGCGTCTGTACAGTACTGACTGTGTGCATCTGTACTGTACTGACTGTGTGCGTCTGTACAATAGGTACATTACAACTCAGATAATCCTTATGGAATAACCAGTTTAGTCCTACTAGAGATGGGGAGGATTGAACTTTGAATGTCTATAATGTGTAGATCAGAATTCAAACAAGGCAGGACTCTCTGTTTTGAACACTTGGGGAACATTGTGTTGTGTGGATACGCAGAGAGGCTGCTGACAGAGGTTCAGTCAGTCTTTAGCACTGTCAATATTTAGCCTTCTTTGTCTGGGACCTGTTTTTTGTAACTGCTCAAGAATGCACTCCAGTCGAGGTACTTGCTTGAGATGGCACTGAATAATGTAGCTGTGTTGCCATGGAAAGGGTATGACCCTTCAGAATAGGCACTTGATTGGCAGTAAGTTATCTGACATAGTAGTCACAGAAGCTAACCTCTTGTAGGTTTTCTGTGTTTGATGTGTTAAGTTTACACACAACTGAAATGTTGTTGTGGAGAGGTCCTTGAATGGTGTCTGCCCATTGTTGTGGGAAGATGGTGTTGTGTACTGCGTTTCCTTCTCCATCTCTTAATAATACCACAGCATATGCAAGGGTCGTACCCTTTCCATGGCAACACAGCCCATTGTACATACGTACATACGTATGTATGTAGGCACATACATACGTATGTACATCGTCCAGAGTCTTTACAGTTTTCAAAGGTTGAGGGTTGCACAATACACATGTTCCGAAACGTGTGCGCACAGCGTATCTCTCTTAGACGAAACTCAAGGAGCCACTCTTAAATGTTCATCTTAAAAGAATTTCATCTCAACAGAAGTTAAATCCATACTGAATTCTACCTTTGGACTTGAAACATGTTTTGTCTTAAGGGAAATTTCACATTAAGCGAGTTTGTCTTAAGAGTGGGCCACTGTATGTGTGTATGTACGTATTTCAGCAAATGTGTGTATCTGTATGTAGTCTGAGAAATGTGTGCATGTTGTGTATGTACATGTGTGTGTACTCTCACAAACATGTGTTTGTATGTTCTCTGACAAAGTGTGTATCTGTGCGTACTCTGATAAAGTGTGTGTCTATGCGTATTGTATTGCTAGTTGACATCTTTTACATTCTAATGTGTTTTCATGGTTATAGGAAGTATCGGGAGGAGACAGATCGTAAGGTTCGTGAGTTGGATAAAGAGTTTGAGGAGGCCATTTTGAACACAGAGAGACGTGTTCGATCTCAGGTGTGTGTGTGTGTGTGTGTGTGTTGTGTGTGTGTGTGTGCGTGTGTGTGTTGTGTGTGTGTGTGTGTTGTGTGTGTGTGTGCGCATGTGCGTGTGTGTACATGTGTGCGTGTGTGTTTATGTGTGTATGCGTGTGTATGTGTGTGCATGTGCGCGCGTGTGTGTTGTGTGTGTGCGTACATGTGTGTGTGCATGTGTATGTTATATGCATGTACGTATGTGCCCACCTCTACATATACATAATATGTGTGAATTTGCACATATGTACGTATCTAGAGTATTAGTGGAAGAATCTGTTTCCTTTATAAGTTGTGTGTGTACAAATAACTGTGCATGCACCTGTTAAGTGCGTACTAACGTGGTCAAGTCTAGGTATACCAAAGTGAGAACCTGGGGTAATAAGTGCATGTTTCTGGATGTTTGTTGGGCTGTGGCTGTGTGTGACCTTCTCCTGGTTAGTGCTCGCCATTCAAATTTTCTATACTCCTAAATGGCACACACTCCTCCACAGCTAGTACACACTCCACTGCTAGTACACACTCCTCCACGGCTAGTACACACTCCTCCACGGCTAGTACACACTCCTCCACGGCTAGTACACACTCCTCCACGGCTAGTACACACTCCCAAATAACTGACTCCTCAATAACTAGTACACACTCCTGGGTAGTACATACCTACATACTCCTGGGTAGTACATACCTTTAGTAAACAGTATTATTATTAAATTCAAGTACACACAGTTTTAAATAACATTAAGGAATAGGTGAAGATGTTCAATAATCGTACGAAAATTAAAGTGTGTGCTATGTGAGGCTCTCAATAGATATAATCAAATCAATGGGTGATTTCAATTTAAATACAAGATCAAATCAAGCTATTGATATAGTATATCAGGGTTTTATCTGGGGGGGGGGGGGGGGGGGGGGAACCCTGGGTATGGTTCCCCCCCTAAGCAGAAAGGTTCCCCCCCAAAATAAAAATATGCAGGCTTAATTTTTGTGAAGGAACACTGTCATGAATTGATCATAAATCCATTTATAAAGGGTAGAATTTGCCAAAAATGCTTATATTATTAATAGCTTGTATTAATCAATCTTGAATCCATTGTTAAGTATGTTTATTTAGCAGTTACATAGTCAATGAATACATGTGTCAAAATTTAGGAGTTCTAATGTAAATTGCACGTGGTTTAGCTTTGTTCCAAACAGCATGACATAAGCATTCATGCAGGGATTTATTCATGTATAGGTACTTACGCATGCTTGCACATGTTCAGGGTTTCTTTTAGAGGAAAGGGGGCACAGGGGGTATCTTTCACCTGAAATTTTATCCTAGCTATAACACACATGCACAGTTGCAACAGACCAATCTGTGGACTGTATTCAGAAACAGCTTGAGTGGCGTAAAACAGCCTCATTTATCACCTTCTGAGGCATGAAAACTAAAAATTTTCCTGGGGGACCATACCCCAGACCCCCCTAATTTAGACCACTATTATTCCACATGCATATCTGACCGCCATTACGTACATCACTATACTTTGCTATTGCCTCATCTTCATCATTATTCTGAAAGAAAACCTGATATGCTTGCTGCATGCATGAGTGTGGTTTTTAATATCATTGAATACACAACATCATGCTTGCGCCACGCCACGTCGTGCCGCGCCACGCATGTGTGTACATACATACATATAAATAGATGTGTGGGTTCCCCCCCCAAAAATTTGACCCCAGATAAAACCCTGTATATATATTGATATTGATATATATATATTGATATAGTATATATATATATTGATATTGATATAGTGATATATTGAGTGTGTAGGTATGTAGTACATACCTACACACTCCTGGGTAGCACATACTTACACACTCCTGGGTAGTACGTCATACCTACATACTCCTGGGTAGTACATACCTACATACTCCTGGGTAGTACATACCTACACACTCCTGGGTAGTACGTCATACCTACATACTCCTGGGTAGTACATACTTACACACTCCTGGGTAGTACATACTTACACACTCCTGGGTAGTACATACCTACACACTCCTGGGTAGTACATACTTACACACTCCTGGGTAGTACATACCTACACACTCCTGGGTATAGTACATACCTACACACTCCTGGGTAGTACATACCTACACACTCCTGGGTAGTACATACCTACACACTCCTGGGTAGCACATACTTACACACTCCTGGGTAGTACATACCTACACACTCCTGGGTAGCACATACCTACACACTCCTGGGTAGTACGTCATACCTACACACTCCTGGGTAGTACGTCATACCTACACACTCCTGGGTAGTACGTCATACCTACACACTCCTGGGTAGTACGTCATACCTACACACTCCTGGGTAGTACGTCATACCTACACACTCCTGGGTAGTACGTCATACCTACACACTCCTGGGTAGTACATACCTACACACTCCTGGGTAGTACATACCTACATACTCCTGGGTAGTACGTCATACCTACACACTCCTGGGTAGTACGTCATACCTACACACTCCTGGGTAGTACGTCATACCTACACACTCCTGGGTAGTACGTCATACCTACACACTCCTGGGTAGTACGTCATACCTACACACTCCTGGGTAGTACGTCATACCTACACACTCCTGGGTAGTACGTCATACCTACACACTCCTGGGTAGTACATACCTACACACTCCTGGGTAGCACATACCTACACACTCCTGGGTAGTACGTCATACCTACACACTCCTGGGTAGTACGTCATACCTACACACTCCTGGGTAGTACATACCTACACACTCCTGGGTAGTACATACCTACACACTCCTGGGTAGTACGTCATACCTACACACTCCTGGGTAGTACGTCATACCTACACACTCCTGGGTAGTACATACCTACACACTCCTGGGTAGTACATACCTACACACTCCTGGGTAGCACATACCTACACACTCCTGGGTAGTACATACTTGCACACTCCTGGGTAGTACGTCATACCTACACACTCCTGGGTAGTACATACTTACACACTCCTGGGTAGTACATACCTACACACTCCTGGGTAGTACATACTTACACACTCCTGGGTAGTACATACCTACACACTCCTGGGTAGTACATACCTACACACTCCTGGGTAGTACATACTTACACACTCCTGGGTAGTACATACTTACACACTCCTGGGTAGTACATACTTACACACTCCTGGGTAGTACATACTTACACACTCCTGGGTAGTACGTCATACCTACACACTCCTGGGTAGTACATACTTACACACTCCTGGGTAGTACATACTTACACACTCCTGGGTAGCACATACTCCTATCTATCTTCCTACCTCATCATGTACAGTACTGAAAGTGACACTCATAGTAAGTATCTTTCAGTGGAACGTCCTCATGTATGTACGCACACACTTTGTCTTCAATTGTCCTTACAACCCCATTTTCACTCTGGTATCAGCCAGCACTCCTGTTGCCTTGTGTTAGTAAGCCAGCCTCAGTTATAATGTGTGTACTTTCTTTTGCGGTCGTTGTGGTGTCCACTTCCCTGCATGCGCTACTACAGTGGACCCCTCCAACCCAGACCCCTGAATTGCATACACCCCTCTCATGTGGACACATGACACTGGAACCAAATGGTTCTCCATTCATGCTTTAGATTGCCATAGTACATATAGAGCTGTGCGGTATCACAAATTATCAGTTTCGGTATGTATCCCCTCATTCTATCACGGTATTACTGAGTGCTGAAACTGTAGACAACATCCAAATGAATCCTTGTCACACAGATTAAAATCATTCACAAACAATGACCAGATATGCTCCTTTTGCACCCATAGTCAGTGCTTCCACACTCAATAGTTTTAACAGATTTTGAAAACATCATCAAAGATGAAATTTCATATCCTTTAAAAGTATCATATTATGTTTACTCCTTCTAATACTAGTCTAACCTTGGAGAAATCACGGTATCACACGATATCACGGTTCAGGAAAAAGTTGGCCGGTATCTGAATTTTGCACAAATAATATTGCGGTATTACTATTTTTTCGGTATATTGCACAGCACTAAGTACATACATCTTCAAACCGTGAAACGAGGACACCACAATAATCAGGACAGTCCTTTCTGGTCCCAAGGTGTCTGGAATAGGGGAGGGGGGTCCACTGTACAGGTCCCAAGGTGTCCACAATAGGGGGGGGGGGGTCCACAGTATAGGTCCCAAGGTGTCCCCGAGACGGGGGGGTCCACTGTACAGGTCCCAAGGTGTCCACAATAGGGGGGTCCACTGTACAGGTCCCAAGGTGTCCACTGTACAGGTCCCAAGGTGTCCACAATAGGGGGGGGGGTCCACTGTACTGGTCCCAAGGTGTCCACAATAGAGGGGGGGTCCACAGTACAGGTCCCAAGGTGTCCGCAAGACGGGGAGGGGGGGGGGGGGTCCACTGTACAGGTCCCAAGGTGTCCACAATAGGGGGGTCCACTGTACTAGAGGGAGACTTCTGTAGTCCTACATTTCTACTGTATAATCCAACATCTCTCGAATCAGACCATCTTATGAGGTATGGGATCTTTTTCAAATTCCCATTTACTGTCGAATTAGAGAGACCTCGTTAAGAAGTGCATTCTTAAGAGCAATTTCTGCTTTGTACAGACTGTTACATTGTTGAGGCACAGCTGGTTTGTTGTAGTACTGTACATGCAGTATCATATCCTGATGAGAAAAAACTTTTGAGAACGAGAACCAACCTTATGTGTCCAATATAGTTCATCTTAGCTCGGTGTGACTGTAGTTGTTTCAAACTCGACTACCTCTTGCAGAGCTTTCATTCACTAATGGCAAAAGAGAAGCACTTTAAACAGCAGCTCCATAAGAAGAGCCTGGAGATGGAAACCATGAGAAAGGAAATGGTTCAGGTGTGTGTGTGTGTGTGTGTGTGTGTGTGTGTGTGTGTGTGTGTGTGTGTGTGTGTGTGTGTGTGTGTGCATGTGTATGTGTGTATGTGTGTGTGTGTGCGCGTGTGTGTGTGCGTGTATGTGTGCATGTGCATGCGTGCATGTGAGTGTTGGCATGTGTATATGTCCATATGTGGTTGTATGATTGCATATACTGTACATGTGTGCATACGTATGCATGTGTGTACTGGTAGAAAGTTCCCTTATCTGCTATATTGAAATCATGTATGCGGATATGCTGACGTACGTGTTCCAAGCTGTTCTTCGCTGTGGAATGAATGCGTATGCATGTATGTATGTATGTACGTATGTATGTGCACATATAATATAGCCTGCTGTGCACCATTCAGCAATGTGTGTAGTACTGTTCCTGAACTTGATACCATCTTATCGCATACGTATTGCCAAACTGGGATGTTGTGCTGGTGAAGGGTTTTCGCTGTAGAGGAAACAGGTGTATAGGTTTCGTGCGGAATCCTCAACTGTTGCCGTATATGTATGTGCAAGTGGGTATAGTGTGTCAGTACTGGCATGATTGCTTCTCTCGAGAATGTGTTATCGAATGAAGTGGGAGATGTTGAGTGAATATTTCCTTGGATTTCCCCTTCATGATGATGTAATCCCTGAGATATGTAAAGAATGTGATCTGTGTACTGTACTTGAATGGGATAGGAATTGTGGAAGAGGATATGTGTGCACACAAACATGCCTACTTCTGTGGCTGCTGTAGACTTTAGGAGACTATGAGCTATTGTGTGTGTGTGTGTGTGTGTGTGTGTGTGTGTGTGTGTGTGTGTGTGTGTGTGTGTGTGTGTGTGTGTGTGTGTGTGTGTGTGTGTGTGTGTGTGTGTGTGTGTGTGTAAGTGCATGTGTGTATGTGTGTGCTTGTGTACATGTGTGTGTGTGTGTGTGTGTGTGTGTGTGTGTGTGTGTGTGTGTGTGTGTGTGTACATGTACATGTATGTGTGTACATGCATGCATGCTTATGTGCTTGAGTGCAACATTTTCATGATTCTCAATAGATACATACTGTTTGATGTGTTGTACGTTAACCTCCACCTACAGATGCAGTCTACGGAGCACACCCACAGAGCTCTCAAGGATCGAATGAGTAGACTAGAGGAGGTTTGTTACTGCGAATGTGAACAACTCAACGTGTATGTTTGAAGTTACACAAGGATTGTTTGTACGTGACTAGTTGTAGTATAGTACTTGAGGTTAAGCTTACTTGTGCATTGAGCTGACCCTATCGGACCTACAGTCTAACTGAGATGGTCAAGTCTGGTCTGGTCAGGTCTGGTACTCATTTTTTATGTGAGAAACCCTTAGCCACAATCAATTGAAAGTGGCACCCACAAAAGAAAAGAAAGAAGGTAGAATTTGTCATGCATATACAAACTAGAAATAGAAATGGTCCTGTTACCAAGGTGGTCCTGTTGCCAAGGTGGTCCTTTTGCCGAGGTGGTCTTGTTACCGAGGTGGCCTTGCAACCAAGGTGGTCCTGTTACCAAGGTGACTCTGTTACCGAGGTGGCCCTGTTACTGAGGTGGTCCTGTTACTGAGGTGATCCTGTTACCAAGGTGGTTCTGTTACCAAGGTGATCATGTTGCTGAGGTGGTCTTGTTGCCAAGGTTGCCCTGTTACCGAGGTGGTCCTGTTACCAAGGTGGTCCTGTTTCCAAGGTTGTCCTGTTACCAAGGTGGTCCTGTTACCGAGGTGGTCCTGTTACCAAGGTGGTCCTGTTACTAAGGTGGTCCTGTTACTGAGGTGGTCCTGTTACCGAGGTGGTCCTGTTACCAAGGTGGTCCTGTTACCAAGGTGGTTCTGTTACCAAGGTGGTCCTGTTGCCGAGGTGGTCCTGTTACCAAGGTGGTCATGTTGCCGAGGTGGTCCTGTTACCAAGGTGGCCCTGTTACCAAGGTGGTCCTGTTACCAAGGTGGTCCTGTTACCGAGGTGGTTCTGTTACCAAGGTGGTCCTGTTACCGAGGTGACCCTGTTACCGAGGTGGAGTTGTGTGGGTGCATGTCAGTGAACAGGTTTATATGGTTATTACGTCTATGACAGTGCCTTCACTGATTGTGTTGTCAATTTCTGGACATTTTGAGTGTCTGTATATCCGTTATAATTACTCAAAATGGGAGGCAACTCTTATATTACAAGTATACAAGCTAGCTATTTATATCTGTATTATTTTTGTTCTGACTCTATAAATTTCTCTGCATTGTGCGTATATGTTATATTTGGTGCATTTGTGTGTATATATACTTACATACAGTACAGTATAAGTTACAGTACCAATGTTTGATGTGTAGTGTATTACTGTGTGTTGTAAGTAGGACAAGATGACAGACTGGCTAGAACAAGTTCTCTTGGTAGTTTATGTAGTGGTTTTGGTTAGTAGTAAGGGCCATGATCCTGTGGGAGACAGAGGAAGGATCGTTTGTTGCGTGGTGTACGGCAGGGACTTCTAACATTTCTAGCAATATACGTACGTACGTACACATAATAGTATGTAGTGTGCATGCAATTCAAGTTACTGAACTATTAATACCACTTGTAATATCATATCTTCAGCGGGCCCTAAATGGCCTAGCAGCGAAGTCACGGGACTTGCACACATCAGTGCTGGGTTCGATCCCCCCTCCGGCACAGTTTTTACTTTTTTTTTCTATTGGAACTATGCAAACATCACAACTATAAATGGCCCTTTTAATAGTCAATATCCAGAAGGTCCCTGATGGCATAGCGGTTAGGTGACTGTGCTTCGGAGCTGAGGTAATAGGGTACGTTTCTCGACCCGACCTGGATTTATCGGATTTTATCTGAAAAAAAAACCCCGTCCCTCAGTGGTCAGTTGCAATACTCCTGTACAAAGAACCGTATGGGGGGAGCTTTGGGTCTCGCAGCTGGTCTCCCACTCCTTAGCTCTCTTCTCAACATCCTTGAGAATGCAGTACTATACTCCCTCTCCGTGATGAGGGGACCTCTTTTTGTTTGTTTGTTTTATGAAGTGACTACATGGAGCACATGCAGTTCGGAATGTCTGTGACTTGGATATATGAGATTTTCTTCTATAGTTATCATGACAGCTTGTATATGCGTAGTACTTGATATACACTGAACTTGCTATAATTTAGAAAACTTGAAGGTCTGGCGTGGACTCCAGGACCTGTGTAATTATAAACTGAGCATTAGGATATGGTCCCAAATTCTCACCCACACACATGAATGACAAATTGGGCCAACCCTGAAAAATCAAGACATCTCTGTAATTAGGACACTTTTGGTAGCGAATCCCCAAGGGTCCACCTTATTCAGCTTCCATTATATAACCACAGGAGTTAACGGCTTGATGATGATGAGTTGACTAGGTTGAGAGTGTGGGAGTTCTGAGAGTGAGGGTTTGAACTTGTTTGGAGAGTTTTCTGGGGGAGAAAGTTCCGAGAGTGTGAGTTTGAACTGGTTTTTGCTCGTGACATGAAGTTATTTGATTTTATCTGAGAAAAGAATCCTGTCCCTCAGTGAATTGTTGCTCCTCCCATGTGAGCAGTTTGTAAACTATTAAAGCATTTTGGATTACAGTGGAGCCTGTATAATCTGGCACCCATTGGGGAGGGCAAACCGTCCTAGACTAGCAAGTTGCTGGATTATGAAGGTCCTGTTTGTATTGCACAATCAATGGTTGGGGCTAGGGAATCTTGGCTGGCTTAGGGGAATGCCAGTTTGTCTTGGAAACTGTACGTATTTTCATCCAGTTGGAGTGACTTGGCAAAGTTACAGTGGCTGGAAATTATTCACTATTAGTTTTTTTTTTTTTACTGTGTCAATAATTATCAAATTTGACCAGTACACTCAAGCAGTTACATCAACTACAGAATTATTGGCTAATGGTAAGAAATTTAAAGTGAATTCTGTGATTCTTTATTATAAGTGCAATACATCAAAGGTGGAATGCAATACAGAACAAAATTTGATATGGATTCACTTCCATGTATATTAGAAGTGAACAAGGAATTGGGATGGTTAGATCACATCCTGCACAAGACGTACGTACACAGCAAAAGTGAAGCTTCATTGACACTGAAAGGTAATGACTACATGTGGTAGTTCCCCTTTTGAGAGGCCTCCCTTAGGGACATGCGAAAGGTAGTCGTCTGGTCTCTGACGAGTGGAAATTTGGTATAGGGGTATGTAATCATTTAGGACTAATAAGGCTGGTCTTACAGAAGGGGTGGTCTTTCATGAAGGTGGTTTCTCAAAAGAGGTACTCCTTCAAATGAAAGATTTACTAGTTTATAGTAGTCAGCATGTTGAAACTAGGAGGCTGCTTAGAGAGGTTTTAACAGTGTTTTGTTGTCGATGAAGCCATAGTTTACACACTATGTATATTGTCATTGGAATGGCTAGTCTAACAAGCTAGCCCATCTCCGTAAGCTCCCTACGGGTGACAAGAAGCGGGTAGTACAGTGGAACCTCTGTAATCCAACACCTCTATAATCCGACATTCTCTCTAATCCAACCATTTTATGGGGTTCAGTCACCATAGTTAAGTATGGTATAGTCACTTTGTAATCCGACAACCTCCTAATCTGACATTATTCTCAGGTCCCATTGAGTGTCGGATTAGAGAGGTTTCCCTTTACCGAAGTAGACACACTTTAGACTCATGTTTAACTTTGATGTTAGTGCAGAGGATGGAACACTGGAACAATCAACAAGGGAAGCTGCTTATACGTACGTCTATTCATCTGTTTTGCCATTTGCTTACAGGAGTATGGCAGATGGCACACACATGTATATACGTACCTACGTGCGTGCATACAAGTTACAAACACAAGGTTTCAGCCTATGTACATACATGTGTGTGTGTGACTTCTACAACACCCCTGTCAGTACAGCTTGCATGTTCAGTGAAACCACTCTAATCCAACACTCTGTGTGGCTTGAAAGTATGTCGGATTAGAGAGAATGCCAGATTAAAAAGTGACTCTTACCATACTTTAATATGGAGACTGTACCTCATAAGATGGTCGGGTTGGAGGGAATGTGGATAATGTTATGTAGAGGTGTTGGACTACAGAGGTTTGCTGCATGTACACGCAAGCTATGCAGACTAGTCTGTTTATATTTTTATTGTTTTGTAATTCTGATCTCTCATTTTATTTTATTTTTTTTGCTGCATCTCAATTTTTTTGGAAATTTTGTACTTCCTCAGTGTTTCTTTTGTGTTTTGCCTTT
>CAUJGJ010000347.1:95000-97500 GCA_963170055.1 Halisarca cf. caerulea
CGCAACCGACTGTCGGGCAGCCGGGGAATTCCCCCCACCCACTCACAGATCCTACCACCGGAACCACCCAAACTAGTGCAGTGTCCTCAGAGACTAGTAACCCTCCACACCACTCACCGAGGGAGAACTCACCTTTGATACATGTGGAGTCCTTTGATAGCACAGATCAGGGAAGTCCCCACAATGGCAGGGGAACCACCTCTACAGCTGATAAGAGAACAAGTTTGGAAATATCAGATGACAGCTATGGGTCACCAGTGAATTCTCCGTCTGTTAGCAGAAGCTCAACTCTAGAGAAGAAACGAGAACTTGTTCCTAATAAGAGGAGAAGGGAAGAAAATGGAGTCCATTCTTCTTCTCGTGTGCGCAGCAGTAGTCTATCACGACAGAGAAGCAGTTCGCTGAAACAGAAGAACAACTCTAATCTCAGCCCCTCTCACTCTAGCAAGGATCAGCAAATGGTTGTAGGCAGAGCTGTCACTCCCAGCAGGGGCGAAGTTCATCCACGTGTAAGTGCTTAAAGTGCTGTGAGGTGCTCATAGCAGTGTGTACTTGGGTGTATAGTTGCTCAATGCCATTCATGTACTTTTATGTGTGTATGTATGTAGACAGAAGCTTACATAGATGTGTGTGTGTGTGTGTGTGTGTGTGTGTGTGTGTTGGGTGGGTGGGTGGTTGGATGCATGTGTGCGTGTGTGTGTGTGTGTGTGTGTCCCTGTGTGAGTGGGGGGTGCCTGGGTGGGTGGATGCATGTGTGCATGTGTGTGAGTGTATGGGTGTGAGTGTGGGTGTGAATGCATGTGTGCATGTGTGTGTGTATGTGCATGCGTGCATGCGTGTGTGCTTGTCTGCATGTGTGTGTGTGTGTGTGTGTGTGTGTGTGTGTGTGTGTGTGTGTGTGTGTGTGTGTGTGTGCATAGGTGTATGCATACATACGTACATGCTTACATGTGTGCATACTAGATATGTGCTTATATGTATATATTATGGAGTACGGTAGTACTCCATATGTAGAATTGACACTGAAAAAACATGGCTGTCATACACTAGTGCAAATTCATTGTCACCCAAAACTTTCTGTGTATGGACCAGCCAATTCTATTCTTTAACACACAAACTAATATGTGTACTTGTGTAATGTATGCATGCGAGTTAATACTGTTTGTGTACTCATTTAACACACCTATACATGTACTTGTATGTTTTCCAATATGTGCGTGTGACATGTATGTACACTCGATGCAGCCCTTTACACCCCCACCTTCACCTCCACCCTCACCCCCACAGGTTGAGTTCGTAGAGAGCCCAACACAAGTACCCGAACACACCTTCAAACTGCTCATCATTGGCAACTCTGGAGTAGGGAAGTCAGCCTATCTCATCAGGTTGACGGAGAACACGTTTACTCCATCCTATTCACTGACTATTGGTGAGGAAGACCCTGTAATTATACCATCGTAATATTGTGAATACTTACATACAATATACCATCATAATATTGTGAATACTTACATACAATGTAACATGTACACCCAGTTGTATTTTAATGTGTGACACTTTCAAGAGTGAACTTACACTAACATAGATTACATTTTCATGCATGTAGTGTGGTACATATACATATGTAGATATGCATGCATGTTTGTTCCTTTTATTCAACACATCATGCTACTTTGGTCGGTGTTGTTAAGTTGCATTCTGCATAATCCTGTTATATATTTCCTCACTTCTTCAATGA
Organism: Halisarca cf. caerulea; assembly: GCA_963170055.1. Lineage (NCBI taxonomy): Eukaryota > Metazoa > Porifera > Demospongiae > Chondrillida > Halisarcidae > Halisarca > Halisarca cf. caerulea. The sequence goes on from CAUJGJ010000347.1 coordinate 96,739, forward strand.
TGTATACCAACCTGCCGTGCTACCATCATGTTCAATGATGCATGCATGATAGTTACTGTAACTATGTTTGTTGTTTACGTTTATATGTTGTTGTTGTTGTTGTTTACAGGTGTGGACTTCAGGAATGTGTATTCAGAAGTAGACGGTAAACTGGTGTCTATGAGAATATGGGATACAGCAGGTCAAGAGAGGTCAGTGAAGTGTGTGTGTGTGTGTGTGTAGGTGTTGTGTGTGTGTGTGTGTGTGTGTGTGTGTGTGTGTGTGTGTGTGTGTGTGTGTGTGTGTGTGTGTGTGTGTGTGTGTGTACCTGCATGTGTGCATGCATCCATGCATGTGTATATGCGTTAGTGCATGTGTGAGTGTGTGTGCATGTGTGCATGTACATATGTGTGTGTGTATGTGTGTATGCATGTGATTGTGTTCATTGCAGTTTGCATAATATAATGTCACTACTTGCATGCCTCCTATACATCTATAGTATTATGTCATATTCTCCCATACTATCTAGGTTCAAGGCGGTCAGTAGGAGCTACTATCACGGAGCTGACGGGATCATTCTCATGTATGACGTCACTCAAGAACACACGTTTCTGGCCATCAGAGAGTGGATAGACTCCATCAAAGACACCACTGGTGGCATGCCTCCCTCTGTACTGCTGTTGGGGAACAAGCTCGACCGCATTGAGACGGCTAGTGACAGAGGTGTCAGTCACGAAGCTGGTGAGACAATGGCTAAGATATTCGGTGCCCACTTTATGGAAG
>CAUJGJ010000347.1:102500-107500 GCA_963170055.1 Halisarca cf. caerulea
TGCTATAATACTAAATTCCTATTGAAACTGTTATATCAAAACATGTAATATTCCATCCACAGAAGGTTATGATAATTTAAAATGTTTATACCTTGAATGTACCTATAGTTACAGAATTCTCCACTAAGACAACATAATTATGTGCTCAAGGAAACTAGGAAACAGCCAACATCTTCTCTGTCTAAGAATGATGTAATTTACACCTCTGTCAAATACGATATTTAATCGTGATGTCATCAAATTCTTGCAAAATGCTGTACCTATTATGTTTGTGCACAGGAAGGTTTGTACAGTTAACTCGGACTCCTTAAAATATACATTAATTTTGTTACTATAACTCTTCTTGCATGTGCTTGCAACTCAGCTTAAATTGAAGGGATTTTGATCACCAAGCTTTTTGTTGATCGATTTATGTGCATTTCTAATTAGGAATCTGTGAGGATTCAAGCAGCTTTCAGTTGACAATGTGTAATATCATTAAATTTTGTGACACTTAAAGCATAATAATGAGACTATGTGTCATGCAAAATAATATGTTCCCGTATAATCTGTCCCCTACGTGGGCGCTTCTTGTCCAGGCATTAGGGTTAGCCTAAGGGGCTTGTGGGTTCTATAGGGTTAGCACTGAATTTTATTGTTACAGTAGCAGATTTGGAGGTGGAACAGATTCAATTTTCTTGACCATACAATGTCATGCTATATGATTACATGGTCACACAATGCAACATGTCAACGTGACAACATAATAGTTGGCAATTTCCATGATTATATTCACACAGCAAATCCTCAGTTTTCCAAAAGTGCTATTGTAATGACACTGCATGTGTATATATTGCAGGTGTGTCATTGTATGGCATTGCATGTGTGTGTGTGTTTGACAATGTGTATTTGTGTGTGTGTTTGACAATGTGTATTTGTGTGTGTATGCATGTGTGTGTGTGTGTGTGTGTGTGTGTGTGTGTGTGTGTGTGTGTGTGTGTGTGTGTGTGTGTGTGTGTGTGTATGTGTGTGATGTATAAGTATACATGTCTGTAAGCATGTGTATACAAAAGTAGCAACTCTACAATAACAACACCTGTCTATATCTGTCTCAAGTTTCTGTTTTTGCTGCATTAGGTCCTGAGCTTCAGACTCTAGAGTGTTGGCCTCATGTGTAGCTACCGATAGGGCTTTCTGTATATTCATCTCAATGTCTAATTTATCCACTTTAGTCTCCAACTGGTCAATCTGATCTTTAATATCGCTTACTAATTTTGTGCAGTCATCTTTCAATTTATCTACTTCCTCCTGTTTTTCAATTTCCCTCTGGATTTCTTGGTCTCGTTGGTCTAGTTGTTCCTCCGTTTGCTGTATCTCACCCAGGAGTCTCTGATGCACTTCCCAGGACTTTTTAACTTCTTTAAACTGCAAATTCTCAATAGGAGTAGCTTTCTTTACAAGGTCTAATAATTTATCTAAAGTTTGGTAGTAGTAAGCTTCATCCAGCACTGCTTTGCTTTCGACAACCATGTATCTGAAAAGCAGAAATAGTAATAATTATGAATTCAATCCAACACCTTCTCTGTGCACGTGGGTGAAATTACTACAATATTATGATTGTAGATAATGATGCCGCATACAATGATAGATCAATGATGACACAATAAATTGCTCCACGTCAGTCCCCATACAATGCATTATTATCAAGATCCAAACCACCCTCGAGAAGGGTGGGGCGATGACCTCAGGAACATGGAGCTGCGAACGAAGGTCTGGATCCTGGAGCTCCGGACTAGTACTAAACCATATGTAGGTAAAGTCAAACATCAGTAACACAAAACTCAGAGAAACGCCCAAAAATGTCATCTTGAAAGTAATTAATGCAAACAGTACTGCATGTTATGCTTGGATCTGCACTTGGATCTGGCTAGCATTTCTTGATCATCAAAGATATTTGAAGTGTCATGTTAATGAGGTTCGACTGTACTAGTCTTACTAACAAGTTCCATCTAGTCTGTACAATAATCAGTGCTACATTGGACCAGGTCCTATATAATTAGAGACCCATAGCATGCACTTATAACGGTGGATGATTGAATTGGCAATGCATGGAATTAAATATTATAAATATACCTTTCATCCACTTCCTCAATGAGGGTCGAGAGTTCGGGCACTTTTAATGCATCAGCTCGTCTTGAGTCCCTTTCCTTCTCTGTCTCTCCAGCCTGTGTAAATACAACAACTACGTGATCGAAGTCTATCCCGATTTCGTATAGGGCATCAATCGCATAAGAGCTTTCATCAGAGAATCGATGGTGAATATTGATCACTAAGAGAATAGCGTCAATCTGTTCACCTGCTTCCAGTACGGCAATATCTAAGTGCTGTAAGAACTTGTTCGACTGCTCTACGACAAGCTTCAATTCATCTTGTCTGTAGGACGTTTCGAAGGACGCAGTGTCAAGAAAACCAGGTGTGTCGATAACTTTCAGCCTGCCTCTCAAGTTCCTCCACTAACCGATATAGTTTTGGCTTGGACGTTTTTTGTGCAGGATTTCTGACCACCACTAGTGGCAAAACACTCGAGAGTATCTCGACTGACTAAGAAGTTTAGGAAGGTGCTCTTGCCCACACCTGTAAGTCCTAAAGCTGTGACAACCTTATCACTGGGTTTTCTGTGAGAACTGGGATCCAATTCGTCGAGTACCTTCCAAGTTTTTTCAATATTGCTGGTGTGATCAATCTTCTCCTCAGATCTGCCTAAAGGCATGACTTAATTCTAGACTAAGTGTCGTAGAGACCGCAGATCGCTGCTACGATTCAATCACATGCAGTGACCAACCTATATACTACCAACAGATTAGCAGATTTTTGTTGTATGGTCTGGTCTGACACTCATACTAATAATAGTAACAATTAATTTATATTATAATTATACACAATACATGCCATAGATTAAACTACAGACTACAAACTCGGAGTACTATAATATTGACACTACAGCTTGTCACAATTATTTGGATTCACGTAGCCTATAAGATCCATCATGGCCATCAGCCTGAAAGAACCGAAAGATGACTGTCTTAGTGTACTATTGGTAGGAGAAACTGGCGTAGGGAAAAGCTCTGTTTTGAACTATGCATTGGGGAGGACGGTCGTTGAGGTGAAGGACGGCCCACTTAGCGTGACTCGAAGAATTCAACAAGCGGAGACGGTTATTGGAAACAGAAGAGTTCGTATCATTGATTCCCCGGGGATGTTTGATTCGTCTGAAAAGCCGGGTTATCCCAGGATTGTGTACAATCCTCAAAGGAAAGAGCGTTTCCAGAGGAACATTTTAAAGCGTATTATTAAATCAGGATGTAAAGTAGCTGGTGACAAGCTTGAAGCTATTGCTTTGGTAGTAAACCTTGCAGAGAAAGCCAGCTCGAACACAAACGCCATGGTTAAAATGATAGTCGACATGGTGGATTGATACATGTCATTGTTATATTCACCCACGGCGACGCAGTTTTCGACGGGAACTCGGAACTGGAAATGCCTTCGGCACGTGATCGTGCAGACGAGCGCTACAGGAGAGTCATCGAAGGCGTTGGTATCGCCAGAAATGTGCATCAATTCGTTTTTGAGTCGGCATTGCGGGAAAAATTTGTTATTACGGAAAATTCTTTTGCAAACGAGCAAGACCGTCATGATTTCAATAATCGCTTACTTTATGTCATTACACAGTCTGTACCATATTGTCATCAAGACTTGGCAGTTATGTCCAGAAGGCTACAGGAGAGTGCAATGGAGAAACGACAGGAAGAAGACCTAAGGCGGAAGAGACTCTTAGATAACCTAAAGAGAAAGGAGGACAAATTGGAGGATTTACATCTGAGATGTGAAAGAGAACGTGTGGAAGTTGAAAACAAATTTTGCTCCCTCAATGAACTTAAAAAAGCACTGGAATGCCAAAGAATGCACACAGTTGTCATTTTACAGCATAAAAATGACATTTGCCAGGCGCAATCTGATAAAGAGTCACTAGAACGTGAGGTTTTGTCCTTACTTTCAATTAACAGTGAGATAGCAGATCAAGAAAATGATGATGAGTACCATGGCGTAGATAGAGTCAAACACGAAATAGCAAGGTATGCAGAAGGTCTTGGAAGGTTATTGAATACTGTTTGTCAAGATTCACTTAAAGCACGAATCATACAACTTTCCCAAGCAGTAGAAACACTCATACAACATCGTGAAAGCCACGAATCTAGGAATATCCTTAGTATGGCTGCAGATGACCTCAACAATGTCTTCAAGCATGTTGCTCGTGCCAACGTTACAGGAAGCACAGTGGGAATAGCAGCCGGGATCTTAGGAGTTGTTGGTGGGGGTCTTCTCTTTGGTGGAGTCACTGCTCCAGGGGGGATAGTTTTGTTAGCAGTTGCAGGGGCTATAGGGTTGGGAGGAGGTGTCATCGGAGTTGGAGCTACAATTGGTGATAGTATCCAAAATCGGATGATCTTCAACAAAGCTGATGAGTGGCTCCAGAATGGTCGTGTTCTGAGCATAAAGATAATTGAAAAATATGATTCATTCAATGAAGAGCTTGATCATATAATGGAGGTATACCGTGTGTCAAAGGATAAGGTCATCGAAATAACTCTAGATATTACTGACTCCAAATCAGAAATCCAGGGATTAAATAAGGAGGTCTTTAAACATGCCTATCAGCAGGCTGAGCCCACCATCAATGATTGGAAGACTGTTATAGCGACTACTGGAACACAGATATTCGCAAACGTTGTTGTCACTGGAATGCGGGTTGGAGGAGCTGTTACACGAGGACTAGTAGCAGGAGCCGAAGCAGGTGCAGAAGCTGGTGCAACTGCAGCTCGTGTTGCCCTGCAAGGTGTTGGTGGAGCAGTTGTGGGCTTGTCAGCTGTTTTTATCGGAGTTGATATTGTACTTCTTGTCAAAACAGCCTACGATATGCATAAGAATGCTGGGGGTACCACACTGGCAAAAGCTTTAAAAGA
>CAUJGJ010000347.1:112500-115000 GCA_963170055.1 Halisarca cf. caerulea
CCGGTGGCTATCCACTCCACAGGGGCTGAGACCATGGATCACCTCATAGCCAGGTTGTCATCCATGCTGCAGAAGGTTGACGAAGTGCCCATCACCCATCAGCAGAGACTGAAGGTATTCAAGGTTGCCATCTGTCCGAGGCTGACATGGGACCTCTCTATCTCTGACCTTCCTATCTCATGGCTAGAAAACCATCTCCAACCAGTGGCCACTAGTTACCTTAAGAGATGGAGTGGGTTAGCCAGGTCTGCAGATCCCAACAGGCTCTTCTTGCCAAAAGCCAACGGTGGACTTGAGCTCCCTCACTTAGTCACCACTTACAAGAAGATTCACGCTGCCAAGGCTGGGTCTTATATGTACTCTGGTGACTCTGTTGTGAGAGCCATTGCAACAGATAACACCCTCTATGAGGCCCAGCTCCACCGCTCCCGCTTCCATCCTCACCATGAGGTGATGGGGGTGATGCAGGATGATCCTGGAGCATCCAAGAAACATGTCATCTCGCGGGTCAAAGCCAAGGTCAATGCCATGGACACAGCAGCCAGCTGGCTTGCCCGCACCAGTGGCCTTCAAGTTCAGGGACTACTGTGCGAGAATTTTCAGGACATGTGGCCCAGAACTGGCCCAAGGCCATCTCAAGCCTCTCAGAGTGGCACTTCAAGTTTGCCCTGAACTCAGTAACGGACACTGTTCCACACAACGCCAACCTTTTTAAGTGGAAGAAGCTGTCCTCATCGAAGTGTCAACTCTATGGGGAGCACCAGTCTCTGGCCCATGTTCTGAATGCTTGCCAGAAGGCTCTTTCTCTGCGTCACTACAGTGCAAGACACGATGATGTCCTACAAGTCATCATGGACTTTGCCAGCCGACTCCTGCCTGAAGGGATGAACATCACTGCAGACCTGCCCGGAATGCACTACAGTTTTCCACAGGACATCACCACCACTGCACTGACCTCGGACCTGACATCATTATCTGGGACAGTCAAGTCATCTACCTTGTGGAATTGACTGTCCATTTTGAAACCAACATAGATGATGCGATCGCGAGGAAGGTCCACCGGTACCAAGACCTCCTTGATGCTTGTGCACTCTCACGATCATCCTCCATCATTTCATTAGAGGTTGGCTCAAGGGGCTTCCTCTACTTGGAGGGGTTTCAAAAGTTGTATCGACTGTTGCGGGCCAAACAGAGAGACATTCACAATTTCGAACTTAATGTAGTTAGGCATGTCATTGTGTTGTCCTACAATGTTTGGTGTAAGCGCCTTTGGTGTGCCTAACTGTTTTCTCACACCACCTGTAGCCTGGAAGTGTTTTATTGTTTTTTTTTTCTTACCAGACTCCACTGTCTTTCTTTGCATGCCTCATAACTATTTTGCATACGGGTCACTTAACCATACTGTGCATGTTTGTCTACAGAACATTTTGGCAGTGTTAAGTGTACCTATCATTTCACCTGTAACTATAGTTTAGGATATATATATATTATTTTTCTTCTCTCTCTCTCTCTCTCTCTCTCTCTCTCTCTGTGTGTGTGTGTGTGTGTGTGTGTGTGTGTGTGTGTGTGTGTGTGTGTGTGTGTGTGTGCTGTGTGTGCGTGTGTGTGTGTGTGTGTGTGTGTGTGTGTGTGTGTGTGTGTGTGTGTGTGTGTGCCACGGTGTGTGTGTGTGTGTGTGTGTAATATATATATACATATATATTTATATATATATATACTTCACTAAGCCATGGCATCTTTGTTCCAGCTAAGGGATGCACAAATCGCGATGATATCGCAGATTATCCGGTCTATGTACTTGCGCATGCAAAGCTTTTCAATCATGGCTTTGAACTACGCGTGGCAGGCTTAAGATTCACTCCAAATTTAAGGTCTTCTGACTGCAAAGGGGTAAGGTAAAGGGCGGCAATCTGTAACATGATGGCAATTCATGGAGCAGGGTCTGCCATACTCGCCACAGTGACTGCTGAACTCCTCGGCACTTCATGGAGCAAATATGGATGAGAAATAATGGATGTAGTTTGTCACTGGTTTTTGGTTTGCATAACTGTTCCAAATTACCTGCCGTTCCAAATTACCACCTTCTGCCTTACGTGATGAAGTAACGACATAGTTCTGATACTTCCACATGGACTTACAACACAGAGGGGGAGCCAGGGCTTCTAAGGTGGTCCGGTCATGCATATAGTCATTGTCACGGTGTTGTGTCAATAATTGTGCTCAATAAGACTCGTTGTGTATTAAAAGGAATGATGCTCATGCAGGACTGGGCTGAAAAGTGGTCCGGTTCCCAACCATATGCATGGTCTGACTAGCTGGAGTGCCGGTGCAATCCTTGCAACATTATAAATTATATAAGTGAGTTTTTAAATTACAGGAAATCACAGCATCATAATAATACAGGTACACACACTGCACGCACATGCACACACACACACACACACACACACACACACACACACACACACACACACACGTATACGTACACACACACACACAC
>CAUJGJ010000347.1:120000-145000 GCA_963170055.1 Halisarca cf. caerulea
ATACATATATATATATATATAAACAAATTAAAACAACTGTTCTTAGACATAAGAAACACACAATGTCATGATCATCCATATATATGCGTAGTTGCTTTGCCATGCAAGATATATTTATATATATATATATATATATATATATATATATATATATATATATATATATACCCCGTTTCCGGGGTAACCATGCTAAGTTAAATCCCATAACCGGGGTATAACTGCAACAAGAGCCCGCTTGGCTTCTTATTGCAGTTATACCCCAGCCCATATTAGGGAAAGGGTAATTAGACACGAAAGTCTGTCATTACAATAACAATCTAGCACATTGTATGGCTTCATTCGGCAGCTGCCCATACATTGAGGTCCGAGTACTGTTGTTCAAACATATAAATTTACCGACGGGCCAGTCTTCTACTAAAGCAGAGGTGGCTGCCGCCTTGCTATAGCTAACCTCTCGTAGTCGAAAACATACCGTCGTGAAACTTGCCGCTTTGAGAATTCTTCGAAGCCGGTACGATAACTTTGTACACTTTGGTTATTCACAAGAAACTACTACTAGTACTGTCCTTGAAATGACTTTTAGCAGCATCGAAAGAGTTCGGATTCTCGTTATCGGACGTAGAGATTCTCTGCTAAAATATCGGCGAGCTGATTCTCCACAAATAAAAGCCCTGGGCGGGGTATATAATAGTTATACAATGGCATTTGCGGAGTATGGATTTATACACGCACTCGCCCTCGGGCGCTACGCGCCCTCGGGTCTCGTGCGTGTATAATCCATACTCCGCAAACTGCCATTGTATAACTATTATATATATATATATATATATATATATATATATATATATATATATATATATAATATATATAAATATATCTTGCATGCAAAGCAACTACGCATATATATGGATGATCATGACATTGTGTGTTTCTTATGTCTAAGAACAGTTGTTTTAATTTGTTTATATATATATATATATATATATATATATATATATATATATATATATATATATAATATATATTATATATATTATATGTAAACACACACACATACATACGCACACATATACGCATGCAGGCAGTACGCACACACAGCCACACCCTCACCCCTCACCCCCGCACACACACACGCACGCACACACACACACACACACACACACATGCACATACACACACGTACACACACACACACACACACGTACACACACACACACACACACACACACACACACACACACACACATGCACACACACACACACACACACACACACTCACACACACACACATACACACACACACACACACACACACACACACATACACACACACACACACACACACACACACACATGGTGTGCACGGTGAAACATGTACACCTTAAGTATTATTATTATAATAATTATTGATGACAATATCTTTAGGCTAGAGTTGGTACTTAACAATGTATTGTCATATGTAGTTTACTTTATTTGCTTACCCCCCCTCCCCATAGGAATTTCTGATTTTTACATTCTAGTAATACTTATTGTAATACCCTGTCTGTTGTTGGATCACCAGGGAGATGCTAAACCACATGCATTCTAGTTGATGAGAGTCAGCAGAATTAGATTGAATCAAATTGTTATAGTCTGAGCTGTATACCAGAGGTTATATATATCCTAACGTTTTATAATGTAGTGGGCTGAGTAAACTTTAGATTTTATGCGTAGCAACTTGTATAATGGGGAGCAGAGGCCCCTGTTTGCATGCCTAGATTTTCCACGCATGAGAAGTAACTATATAGTTGTGAGTGTGATCATTGACAAAGAAAAATGGCTTCAATGTAAGGTGCATGCTTATTTTATTTTCAAGAAATGGAATGCATGTGATCTCCTCCTTCCTGCAGGTGGAGCATTGCATCAATAGTTGTGTCCTATACCAAATTGAAGGCTATTAATTTAACCTTTGCAATAGGACCACACAAATCTGACAATTGTTATTATTATCTCCCAGTAAACAGTGGTAATATTATTCATAGAGCAACATCCGCCTACAATTCTAGGTATTCATAATGGGTGGTGACAAGAGGCCACCAGGAAGACTTGCCACCATTTACGAATTATATTACTGCAAACATTTAGGAACTACTATTGTAATAGTTAGTTGCTATTTAGTTGTGTCACCTTGTCGTGGAATGAATTTGCGAAGTTCATGTTATCATAGTATCACCTCACGGCAGTAAAAATACAATTGGAGCTAGGTGATCAGGCCACCAGGTGGTCCTAGCAAACATTACCATATAGGTCCATGCCTAATCCCGCTGCACGTAATCAGTTTTGCTGTCAGTGAGCAAGTAAGCAGGGGGTGGGAACCTGAGGGTGGGATCTGCATCTATTATAGTCAGACTCTATGAATTTGCAAACGAGACCAGGTATATACATTGCATATACTGTAACTGAAAAAGTCAAGTTTAAATTTGTGTGAAGATCAATTCTGCAATGCATGATCACTTGCTCATTCATGCATTAAATTGAATTTATAGTGTAATAATACCCTAGCTGAATGTGGCCACTTTATATTATGGACGAGTATAATAGTATTATTATGTCAGAAATCAACCATGAATTTTGCAATAGCAAGCTGCGTATTGAAAGAACATCCTGAGTGTGGAAGTTAACATTTGTATATTATATGGTGGTCTAAGAAGCATGCTTGTATCTGAATAGCTTGTCAGTGAGTCAGGATATAACTGATCTTACACATAAGAAATGTGCATGATCATAGTACATTTTCGATAAAATCACATACTACATACAGAAAACTATATGCAAACACACACACAATCATATACCCCCCCCCCCCCCCCCCCCCGACACACACATACATGCATCCATACCTATCCACACCCACATGCACCCCCCCACACACACGCAGACATACACATATAACATTTATTATTATATACACGCACATACACATACATGCACACACATAATATGCACAATATACACACACATAATAATAATTATTGATTGTTATGACAAACTGGGCACTTAGCAAATACTGTCTTGCCCTCAGGACAGGTATCCCAAATATTACCCAGTGTGGCATCTTTGATGTATGATACCATCCGGAGATCATAATATTCACATACGCACACACACACACGCACACGCACGCACGCACACACACACACACACACACACACACACACACACACACACACACACACACACACACACACACATGCACACGTGCACACATGCACACGTGCACACATGTACACACACATGCACACACACACACACATGGTGTGCACGGTGAAACATGTACACCTTAAGTATTATTATTATAATAATTATTGATGACAATATCTTTAGGCTAGAGTTGGTACTTAACAATGTATTGTCATATGTAGTTTACTTTATTTGCTTACCCCCCCTCCCCATAGGAATTTCTGATTTTTACATTCTAGTAATACTTATTGTAATACCCTGTCTGTTGTTGGATCACCAGGGAGATGCTAAACCACATGCATTCTAGTTGATGAGAGTCAGCAGAATTAGATTGAATCAAATTGTTATAGTCTGAGCTGTATACCAGAGGTTATATATATCCTAACGTTTTATAATGTAGTGGGCTGAGTAAACTTTAGATTTTATGCGTAGCAACTTGTATAATGGGGAGCAGAGGCCCCTGTTTGCATGCCTAGATTTTCCACGCATGAGAAGTAACTATATAGTTGTGAGTGTGATCATTGACAAAGAAAAATGGCTTCAATGTAAGGTGCATGCTTATTTTATTTTCAAGAAATGGAATGCATGTGATCTCCTCCTTCCTGCAGGTGGAGCATTGCATCAATAGTTGTGTCCTATACCAAATTGAAGGCTATTAATTTAACCTTTGCAATAGGACCACACAAATCTGACAATTGTTATTATTATCTCCCAGTAAACAGTGGTAATATTATTCATAGAGCAACATCCGCCTACAATTCTAGGTATTCATAATGGGTGGTGACAAGAGGCCACCAGGAAGACTTGCCACCATTTACGAATTATATTACTGCAAACATTTAGGAACTACTATTGTAATAGTTAGTTGCTATTTAGTTGTGTCACCTTGTCGTGGAATGAATTTGCGAAGTTCATGTTATCATAGTATCACCTCACGGCAGTAAAAATACAATTGGAGCTAGGTGATCAGGCCACCAGGTGGTCCTAGCAAACATTACCATATAGGTCCATGCCTAATCCCGCTGCACGTAATCAGTTTTGCTGTCAGTGAGCAAGTAAGCAGGGGGTGGGAACCTGAGGGTGGGATCTGCATCTATTATAGTCAGACTCTATGAATTTGCAAACGAGACCAGGTATATACATTGCATATACTGTAACTGAAAAAGTCAAGTTTAAATTTGTGTGAAGATCAATTCTGCAATGCATGATCACTTGCTCATTCATGCATTAAATTGAATTTATAGTGTAATAATACCCTAGCTGAATGTGGCCACTTTATATTATGGACGAGTATAATAGTATTATTATGTCAGAAATCAACCATGAATTTTGCAATAGCAAGCTGCGTATTGAAAGAACATCCTGAGTGTGGAAGTTAACATTTGTATATTATATGGTGGTCTAAGAAGCATGCTTGTATCTGAATAGCTTGTCAGTGAGTCAGGATATAACTGATCTTACACATAAGAAATGTGCATGATCATAGTACATTTTCGATAAAATCACATACTACATACAGAAAACTATATGCAAACACACACACAATCATATACCCCCCCCCCCCCCCCCCGACACACACATACATGCATCCATACCTATCCACACCCACATGCACCCCCCCACACACACGCAGACATACACATATAACATTTATTATTATATACACGCACATACACATACATGCACACACATAATATGCACAATATACACACACATAATAATAATTATTGATTGTTATGACAAACTGGGCACTTAGCAAATACTGTCTTGCCCTCAGGACAGGTATCCCAAATATTACCCAGTGTGGCATCTTTGATGTATGATACCATCCGGAGATCATAATATTCACATACGCACACACACACACGCACACGCACGCACGCACACACACACACACACACACACACACACACACACACACACACACACACACACACACACACACATGCACACGTGCACACATGCACACGTGCACACATGTACACACACATGCACACACACACACACATACACACACACACACACACACACACACACACACACATACACACATACACACGTACATACACACACACACACACACACACACACACACACACACACACACACACACACACACACACACACACACACATACTGGGCCCAGGCACACAGTACACAAACTGTAGTAACTTGAAAATTGTGTGCAATGCCAAGTTTTCACAATGGATGACTCAATAAAATCAATAGTAATAATCACAGTGACTATTTAATACTGTGATTCTTTCACAATCCGAAACTGAGTGAATTCTGTAGTCATTGATCATGAAACATGCTGATATTTACTATCTGTTGTAGTATATGCACGAAGGGCTTCAAAATTAATGCACATTGCAAGCATCTGACACTGTGACATTTACTACAATTATAGATCAATTGCAAGCTGCAGCTACAATAGAAATTATAACAATTAAGTTAGGGACCATTTAATTTAAATACTATAAGTCATACTCTTTATCATGAAAATAGTATAGAGACATGCAATCAAACTCTAAGACTAGTTACAGTAGCCTATGCAGTGCTCAATCTCATCATGTATTCGTCACTGAATTCTATTGACAGAAATTCCAGACCCTCTCCACTATCAATCAATTGCTCCACCTGATTCCAAGCATCACGAAAACTCCGCGCAACTGTTTGAATACCTCTACTGCTGCGAATGGTAAATTCTTGCTTCTCATGCAGTTTTGAGACGATTTTATGAAGCAAATCTGTCTTTCGATTACCTGCTTCAGTTGCTGAAGTAAGGAAGTTGAAGAAGTTGATAGCTTGCTGAATGAAAACGATGGTGCGTCTCAGATCCCCTCTCTGTTTCATCACCACTTGGTGGTCAGATTTCAACTTGGATATGTTTAGTCTGTGCCCCTGAATGCTACTTTTTTGCACTGAAATATCATGCTCAAGTGAAGAAATGGACGATTTCTTATCTTGAACCTTCCGTTGGGCACTTCTTACTCGGTCTTCAGCATTGATTACCAGGGCTCCAAGGCCTGCTAAAGTCGGTATTGTCACAGCTAATGTTGGTGGAGCTATAATTGCCAGAGCTACTGTAGCCACTACCCCAACTTTGGCACCAGTTTCTCTCTCCTTCTGGCTATTCCGTGCTTCATCATACTCTTTTTGTGCCCTTATAAGGTTTTTGTTTTCCTCTTCCAATTCGTCTTGCATGCAAGACTTTCTTGCTTCTAGTAAGGCAAGACTTTTTCCAGTTTCCTGCATTAAACTTTCAAGTCGACCAATTTCATCTTGTAACTCCTCTTCCTCCCTCTTCACTGTGTTCTCTTGCTCACTCAGCCTTTGCATCCTGTTCTCACTTTGCAAAATTACGGAGTGACTATCTTCTTTAATCGCCACTAATTTTCTCTCCACATCCGAATGGTTGCCTCTATTAATATCATTGACAGCAGCAGACACGAGGTCCAACAATCCAGTTGCCCTGGGTGCAACATACATATTTTTGTATTTTGTCACTGTAGGTCCTAACAGGAACAATAAAGCCAGTATATATGATCCTGTACTTTATCGTGATTACAGTACCTCTGCAAATCAAGACACACATATGTATATAGAACAGTTTCATTCTCCCTTCTCAATCAGGGGCAAACATTTTACTTCTTTTAACAGATATAAGTCCAATCAATATTACAAATTCTCTCTCTCTATATATATTATTTATAATATAAAATATATGTACATAGCGAGAGAGAGATACAATTATAATTTGATATAATAGAACATAATATACACACAATATACGAAAGTGCGCACTATCCCCAGATAGTGCGCACTTTCGTATATAGATTAGTACAAAATGTATGCAGCCATGTTTTGCGCTGGAGAAATTTTGTAGCTTTGGAAGATGCTGTTTGAACCAAATTGCTTAGAGTCTGACGTAACGTTTTTGTATGCAAGCAGTTTATACTGGTTTAATGTTCCACCATGGAACTATAGAGACAGATGCTACCAACGCAAATGAAACTTCAGAATATTATACCTCCAGATCCATTGCAAAATTATAATTATATACTATGATTATTAGAATCATTAATAATGTCTTTTATAAAATATTGTTTGAAATTCCATCAGGGGAAACTAGACATCGATCGATCTGTCTTCGTATGCGCTTCTAGTTTGCTACAACATACTATACAGTGTTTCTGGACAGGTTACAACATGCTTTTAGATACTATTAGAATTGTACATTCAATGCAGTCAACATTTAATTTGCCGACCACCACATGAGCCTTGCTGAGAGCCAACTACACATGACATGTCTCCCATTTTAATTCAGTGACCCTATTTACTTTCACCGGAAGTGTCCAGAATGACACTTAGTCTACCTACACAATATACTATATCCATGACCATGCACGATGCTAATTCAACAATTTGCACGTCAAGGCGGTACTCAATCTTTCAGCATGCAGCAGTTCAATGAAATTTTCGAGTTTGTTCCTCATTTCCTTGGTGAAGAGACATTATCAAACAGAAGAGTTCTTCGAGGTGCTTAATAATTTAATCAAAAACGACAAATTGAGCTTCAAAGTGATTTGAGTTTCCAGGGGTGTTCTGAGCTAATGGTTGAAGAAAGCTTATATATTTGTATGTCATGCATGTGTCTGACTCAATACTCCATGCATTATTGTACCATGTTTTCCCCTCATCCTAGATGTGGACCACAGGCATTAAAATTTCTGTTGCATCACTTATTTAAATCTTTAGACCATTTTCAATTGGGATCTAATTGCAGGTAATAAGGGGTGCTGTCGATAGACACTTGCTTTATATAGGTATAGGCAGCTAGGTTTATTCAAAAACACTGCAACCATAAATACTGAAAAGCTTAATTATGAAAGATGGACCAATTCTTCTGCTATGTATGATCTGGTAACTAATTCATGGAATCCATGCAATTCAAACAAAAACACGGTGAAAAATGTAGCCCTGTGAAAGTTAATTAATCAGTACAATTGGGCAAAAAGAGAGAAACACCACCATTATTGCCAAATGTATAATAAATCAAAGTAAAATCATGCATGTGGCAATAAGGGAAGTCTGATGTGGGGTTTAAATACAC
Source organism: Halisarca cf. caerulea (assembly GCA_963170055.1). Classification (NCBI taxonomy): domain Eukaryota; kingdom Metazoa; phylum Porifera; class Demospongiae; order Chondrillida; family Halisarcidae; genus Halisarca; species Halisarca cf. caerulea. Next base: position 128,336 of record CAUJGJ010000347.1, read on the forward strand.
AGGACACAGAGTTCCCGATGGAACAGATACCCATACAAACAGCAAAAGTCGCACAACAGCATCCTACCCTAATGCATTGCAGTGTGGACACATATAATTATACCTGCAATTTTTCTCGCGAGGAGTTTTCCAGAGATCCAGTATAGAGTGTTAATTCACTTGTAATGCGGCTTTGGAGGAGAGTGAAATGAAGGCTTTAATCTACGTGCACCTCACTGCATGGCGTCTGAAATTCTCGATTTATATAGGCTAGTATGAGTTCTATTACTATGATCCATGGTTATACCATAAATACTGTATAGATACGGAATCCATACTAATTATTGTGACGTTTTGTGACGTTTATACAGCGTTGCGCGCGTACCCTGTCCATTATATAAACGAAATAATCTTGTCTATGAACTCTAAGACTTGTTCTCACCAGCATATTGCGCGGAGAAGAGATTCGAAAATTACCTTTCCTTCCTATGAAATTTTGAGTCTAAAGTGAGTTCCGTAGTACAGAACGTATTTTTCCTCGCATTTTTTTTTTGAATTACTAGTCTAAGAAAATTGACTTCAGTTTTATACGACCGTCGTAGGGGTCACAATGAAAAATTCATTGTCGTCGGAAGCATCCGAAACTGATGTATTTGATGAAAGTCAGTACGACGAATCTAATGGTGGTAACCGTTTTTCGATTGGTCGAAGTATGACCAAGTTTTACGTAAAAATTGATCATAATTCTGGTGCAATGTGCGCGAGAAGATTATTTTCCACGAATGCGGAGTTAAATGAAATGGATCCAAAATTGTAGCAGATACTCACCACTTTCACGATCAACTAGGAAAGTGAAAGAAAAGGTGTATTTCGGACAGATATCCTTGCATTTGTCGGATGGGGATCACGGAAATTTCCACACTAAGCGTCCTTACAAGCTCGAAACATACGCGAAACAAACCCTCACGCTGTGCAAGGTTGATCCATCCCTCGGCTATCCATGGTAGAAAATTGGAGGAGATTGCCCTACTTAAACCACCTGCGTTCCACCAAAATTATGATTATACGCATAACTTGGTCATAAATCGGCCAATCGAAATACGGTTACCACCATTAGATTCGCCGTACTGGTTTTCGGATGTTTCTGACAGCAATGATATTTTTCATTGTGGCCCCTAAATTATTATACGAGCATGTTTAAACTGACTCAGAATTATCCACTTAGTCTAGTATCAATACTCAGTTATACTTAAGTCTAATTATGGTAAAATTACAGTCCCTTCTTGTACCTGTAAGTCTCTTCGTGATTTTCACGTACTGCACTCTGAGTCTCAGTAAACACAAATTAAGGTAGGGGTCACAATGAAAAATATCATTGCTGTCAGAAACATCCGAAAATGATGTTTTAGGTGAAAATCAGTACGGGGGTCGGCGAATCTAATGGTGGTAACCGTTTTTCGATTGGCCTATTTATGACCAAGTTACCAGTAACTGTCAGTGTTCCTTGGAAGTAAAGCGGCGAAAAGCCTCAAAGGAGGAGCTCCAATTGACAATGTCCTAGTAACACTGGAGATAGGATGCCTGGGAGACTAGTTCCTCGACTTTAACGAAGCCATCAGACTCATTACCTCTTCAAACGCCAAGAGACCAAATCCTTGACCATCTAAATGAGTGAAAGCCTAGATAATAAGTGTTACGTAATAACTAGCTATTTCTGTGATCTCCAGGACCACAGTTCCCCAATTATGAAACCTGTAATCATGATGATAGTTATGACCCAGGCCATGTCCATCTTACATAGTATTATTTAAACTGCTTTATATGTCCATGCTCCATGCATGTGTAATTATTTAAATATTGGTTTATATTTCAACTGTAGTTACAGTAACTACACACTCATCCTATTTACAGTGCATGTAACTTCTGAACTGATTCCCCCTTTGGTCAAAAGAAAAGGTTCAGAGAGGTTTCCGGGTTGAAGAGGTTCTTTATGTGTATTATGCAGTAAATAGAGAACAGGGCTTGGAAACACATCCAGTTTAGAGGATTACAGATTAATATACAGAAGGTTTGGTTTAGAGAGGCTTCTGAATCTGATACTCTGTCATATTAAATAAAGATAGAAGTCTTGCCAGGTCTTCCTTGACACGCGTCACTCTTTTGCCCCTGTGTCCGAGCTAGGCTGTCACTTTATATGAAGTAATAAATTTAAAGAGTGTTTCCCCTTTTCTGTCGTCATGAACTTTAGCCAAGTATATATTTGCATGAAATAGACTATGATTGTTATAATCATAATAGTATGTAGCCATAAAGTTTGACACATGAGGTTGCATTAAGATTGTAACTGCTCACAACGGGAATCTTGCATCCCAGGGAATTTGGCACCCCACCTTGCCTTTCCAGTTATAGCTAGCATGAACCCTCTTTAATACTTGCAAATGAACCGTCTGAAAACCCTAAAATAGGTTATTTTTTATACTGGCCAATTATTGTTTTCATTTGGACTTCCGGTGTGTAACGCTCGTCCGATATATATATATATATATATATATATATATATATATATGTATATATATATATATATATATATATATATATATATATAATATGGATTTGAAGAAAAGTCTTATAATAGAGAATTTATATAATAGTAATAGAGAAGTATGAATTTATACAGAAATGAGTTATAGGAATTGTTTTGAAAACAATTGCCAAATATGGCAATTGTTTTCAAAACAATTGTCCAGTTACAATAAACAGTATGTTCAATGAATATTCAGCTGTGCACTTACACTCCAATGCTTTGCAAGTGATTCGATCGCGTGGGGTGGCAGTCCCCACAAGTTTTTAACTCGAATTACTTTTTAAGCTAGTCTCCACTGTGTCTGGCTTTTTCACTGTTTTCATAAGAATTCTGGAGAATTTGTAAACAAAGTTTGTTATTGTACTAAATCTTGGGCATTTTATTGGAGCTACTCAGATTTTGAACCAGAAATGGGATAGATATCAGGCAAGGCAAACCATGAGGGTGCCAAGATTACCTCATTTTAGCTGCAGTTTTCTCTTTGGTGTACCAATAACAAACCAGGGACCCAGAAATGTATCATATTTGAATGTATTATTGCTGTTGGCTGACCTGTAGAGGCAACTAATTTGTTACCCCTACTGGTAAGGGTAACTAATTTGTTACCCTTACTTTGTTTATGCCTCAAAAACAGCTGCATTTTGTATACCCATATAAAATAATTGGACACTTACCTGTTCCTGCTATGCATGTACTGTAATTATACATATAGAACCTGCCAGTGGTTTGAAAGTATTCAATCTAGATGCTGTAAGTCAATCTTTTACTAAGCAGGGTGTCTACATAATATGCATGATCTGAATGTAACTGAAAGTGCCTAAATGTGCCATTGAGTTTAGTTTCTGTGTACGTATGTAAAACTGGCTATTATTTTTGGTGTGTACATATAATATGTGTGGGGGGAGTATATGCATGCATACAACATTGTTTTCATGTATTTGTATATGACATTGTGTACCTGTGCTTGTGTGTGCTAGCGTGTGTGACATATTGTGTATACGTGTAGTGTGCATGTATTTGTGTATACATGAGGTAGGGATGGGCAATTATAGTTGATATATGGTGACATATTTTACTTGTGTTATTACAATTTGTACGTTGACGTGAGAAGCACTGCAAAATGGGACAGAGTACCAATGCTTACTAGGCAGATGATCATCATCGTGGGGCGAGCTTGCATGACGTACACTGGTAAAGGCATAAAGACAATTGATGAACATGCAGCCCATTTTTCCTGATTGGCCTATAGGCCATTAGTATGGTTGCCCACTGTGGGCTTTGTGTGATTGTGTGTACATTATGCATGCATCTGTGAATGGGGGTGGGTTTTAACATAGGAAGTAAAAACTAAGAACCGATTGAAATGTGTGTTACGTGCCGTGTTCCCTCTCCTGTTGTTTTCTTGGCTCACAACTCTACAACACAATTGAGCAAGGCAAGAGACTGGGGGAAGTTGACTACTTGCCCCTGTCTTTGCTGTTCAGATCGTTTTCGATAGCCAAGAGTGGTTAATTGATGTGCTTTGTGTTACTGAAGGACGAGCATGGGCATAATCCCCCATTCGAGCCCAAACTAACAGGTTAAACTGAGAGAGGAAAGGGCTCGCCGAGCAGGCGGAACATGCAGACAAAGAAAGAACTCAGGATGTGTCGCCAAAGATGGTCCTATACAGCCTAAATAACCAGGTGAAATCCTTGAAAACTTTGTTGATCCCATGAAAATTTTGTAGGCTGAATGTACGACACAAATATTCTTTTATTTATTTTATTAATTTATTTATTATTATTTCAGTACATCTCGTCTTGCAACACTAGGACCAACACAAAGTCCAATGCAGCACTATCACAATGTACAATGCTATACACATATGCACCACAATTATATGCACATGCAACCTATATTTAGAGTTAGACATGTAATGCAAATTCAGGACAATCATTCTTATTAAATGAATCTCTCATTCCACATCTTTTTTATACTCTTCATTAACTGACAATCGGTACATGCTCTATCCATTACGTAATCTGCCACCCTCACATCAGTAAAATTGGATACATCAATCATACAATTCACCTTTTCAATCAGCAGGGTCCTACTCTCTGTCCATGCCGTAAACCTCATCATCCAGTGGTAAACATGTTCGACTTCTCCCTGTGAACAGTGCATGTATATCTTCTCTCTTGCAAGCCCCCTCCATCTTCCAGCTTCCATTCTAAACGGAGCAGTGCCCCTCTCAACTTTGACAGGATTCACCTGTGCACCTTGTTTGGCACACCTGCACATGCAGCTAGATTGGTGTACATTCTTGTATAGAGACTTCATGGTGTTCAGTTAAGGCCTTCCCTGCAAATCCATAACCCACTCTTCTGTTACTCTTCCCCATGCAATTCCCCTCAGCATGTCCTTAAGCTCATTCTGAGTTATCCCTTCCGCAGATTTCCCACTAAGGTCCTCTCATCCAAAATGTCTAGCACATGCCCTTAATTTTCTAATCCACCCCCTCCATTTCCCAAAACCTCTAGTAACCTCCTTTCATCAGTGTTGTGGTAATGGTAATTAGTAATTGTAATCAATTGTAATTAGGTATTCATTTGGCTGTAATGATAATGTAATTGTAATGCAGCTGTTTCAGTCTCAGAGTAGTTGTAATGGTATTTGGTATTCTTTTGCTATTTACATCAAATTACACAATTACCATGCAACTACTGTGATGGATATTGTGTATATCTGTAGATATATTTTGCTCCCTAAGAAGGTAGATTTTTGCTAGTTTGAGGCTATTTATGCGCTACAGTTAACCTGGTGGCTGGTGGAAATGAGAAACTAACATCAGTCACGTGATTTAGATCACCACATATATGAATCTCGGTAGGGTGTAATAACTTTTGCAAGCATCCAAGAATAAATCTGTAATTAGTAATTGTATTTGCAATTGTACAAATCTAGTTGCAATGGTAATTGATTACTTTAGTGGAGATCCGTAGTGGTAATGGTAATTGTAATGGTTTGATATACTGAGATAATTGCAATGGTAGTTGATTGTGATACCCCTGTAATGGCCACAACACTGCCCTTCATACACGGGACTACACAATATCTTATACCAGAATAACATTCATCTGTTTCTGGCCTCGATCCCACACTAAAGGTAGAATGCCCATCTCATTCCTAGCAAATATACAAAATCCTATCATGTGTACTTGTTCAACTATCTGCAATTTCCCCATGCATCCCTATACTTCGGCCCCATACATGGCCGCCAACAATTTCCTGTATGTTCCAATATGCAATCCCCAACAGAAGACCTACATCTCCACATCCACATGCTTAATGCATTCTCCCCATCCTTGCTCTAAACTCTACCCTACTATTCAAGTCCAGAAACTTCTCAATCATACAGCTGAGGGTAGTTTTACTCAGCCACCATTGGTATCTCTCTGTGACCAATAGCAGAACGAATATTGGATCCCTCAACCATTCTCTTCCTTAAGTGCATTATACCAGATTTCTCTGTAATGATCTCACGCAGGTATGTTATGGCACTTTTCGTCAAAAAAAACAAAATGGCTGCCACTTTCTAATGGCTTGTAAAATGCCTTGTTTTCTCTTCCTGAAGGCGGAAAGACTCAAGAAAGCATCTAGATAGTATTTCGAACATTCCTAGTTTATGCATATGTAATTGAAAAAGGCAAAAACAAATTGTACGTGTTGTACATGGTTGATTTTTGATCATACCAAAAAAAGCAAAAAACGCAAAAGGCGCGGGTCTAGACATCTGAATTTAAACGCGCAAGTGAATTCAGAAGACAGAACATGTTCAAATCTTACTTTTCTGATTTGGGGAAAACGTTGCTTCATTCCTTGGCTGTTATGTCAAGGGATTTCTGATCGAAAAGAACGGCTATAGTAACGAATGGCTGTGTATAAACTGAAGGGATGGACCGACAATCTTCCCCAAATCAGAATTTGAAGTTCAGTCCTTCAGCGATGATTTGACAGAGTTTTAAGCGTCTACGTAGAGATCTAGACCCGCGCCTTTTTCGCCATAAAATCCTTATGGACTGGAGTGCTTCTTTGGGCCTTTGTCACATGACATCACATGTCCACAAAAGCAAACTCTTCAAAGACCGGCGCGTTTCAGCCTATAATGACGTACAAACGTCATGTTTAAGCTGCGGTCACATGGCCAGACCGTGATAAACGATCGGAGGCGTAATAATCTTATCGCATACCTTGTCAAACCACAAAACGCCCTCTTCTAGCCTCAATTCTGCCATAACATACCTGCCCAACTCATCACACCATCTGACCATACACTCGACGCTCTCCCTCATACCATTTGCATCCTCACTAACTAGTGATGTGTCATCAGCAAACGACCTGGTAACACCATCCCATTATATTTCACACCCCTTTCCTGTCCCCCCAGCTTAATACTTACCGTATTTGTTCGAATAAAAGCTGGGCTCAAATAGAGGTCGGGGCTCGAAAAGAAGCCGGGTGTCAGCTAAGTGTTTCTTTAATAGAAGCTGGGGCTCGAAGAGAAGCTGGTTGTCAGCTAACTGGAGTAATACAATGTCATGTACATACTGAACCTTTCCAGTTTTTTCTGAAGTCTAATTTGAAGCCGTCAATCTGTTTGCAAGTCTTTGAAGGTACCATGTTTTCAACAGTTAGGCCTCGAGCTCATTTCAGAGATATTTAAGGAAACAAAGCGAGAAAAAGCACCACTAAGAAACAAATTGCCAGCACTCATGCACGAAGTGACTTCTCGAATTAAATGCATAGAGTCGCATGCAACAAGTAAGTTACAGTAGGGTCAAGTGTGCATTGGCTCTTTATTGCACTCGCCTTCTGGTGCTTTTCGCCCTCGGGAATCTAGCAATGAATACGCCAATGCACACTTGACCGTAATGTAACTATTACTTATTGCCAAGGTGGCTCCTTTGATGAATGATGTCATCAGGCAATAAACTAGTTATAACAAATGATGTCTCAGCTGCTCTATATAGTTAGTATGTGCTATATAGCAGCTCACACAGATAATATTATAATAATTATAATATCATTATTATATAATAGTATACAAATAATTGTATTTTAATTACACATAATCATATTTTATTTATTCTTTCTAATTCATGCATAGCAGGAATTAGGGTCTGAGAAACAGGCTAATGTCTCTGTTGTATAGTTACTAAACAGAGAAATCTGGTGTACTATATACTGTGTAGACGTTAATTTTTGAAGCACATATATTATTTGGTGAATGAAGAACTTGGTAGTATAATTTGTGAGTTTAGTTTCATGAATGGACCAGTCCCTACTATATCTTAGACAAGCACTCTTATAGACTATAATATCTAACCAATAAATGCAGGCTCATTCACAAAAATTAGTGCTGTGTACAGTATAATATTATTTAAAAAGGGTGCAGCAGTGCAGTTTATATCAGTGAGTTCTATCATTGCATGCACATGGATTAGCACTGCCTCGAAATGGCTGAAAAGATTTTATTAAGTGTTTATTATTATTCATCATATTAATTATAATTGTGGGAAGTGCAACGAATCATGTATTCGATGCGTAACAAAATTAAATTTTATTAGACTTAATAAAATTAAATTTGAAGTGCAACAATATTAATAATTGGCAAGTGTAGTAAGTTTTCTATTTCTGTCGCCTTAGTGGAAACACTTTGAGCTATCCACGCATTTGATTATTTTTCGGGTACAAAAAAGTGTTCCTTTAGGTCCCATTCTGTGTCATTTTGGACGTGAATAACTCAGGTGCTATTTAATGTCACGACTGGCACAGAGGAACGTTTGGCGCTTGAAGGATATCCATTGAAGGATATCCATTGAAGGATATCCATTCCGAAGGCCAACTACAATTTAACTATATAGAGAAAAGAAAGGTCACTGGTGGTGAGAATAGCTGTATAGTGGAAACCACTAGACGTATTATTATTTAAAAACAAAACGTTTTGTTGTAGACATTGATTGTCTTCAGTTTTGGCATGGTTGTTACTTTTTAGTATGGGGGCTGCCAATATATAGGTCAGCAATCTGTGTTGACATGTTTTGCCACATGATCACCCGTCATGTGTGACGTTGACTTCAACCTCACTACATTACTTTGGGAATCCCTGTCCGAGTTGGCTTAAGATCTCATTGTTGTCCCTTTGGGATTCTACATCCTATAGGCCAAGGTAGCCTCGTTTATCCACAACTCACCATTGTCAGTGGTGCAGAATGGATTCAGGATTGTAATAGCATGAACAAGATTGCTGCAGCTGGCAGAAGCGTTCAAATGAGTTTTGGCATATATAAATACTCAACCTTCTATGCATGCATGATTGTGGTGAGCAATAAGCTGTAGGAACAGAATTTTCAATATCTTCGAATGTACAAACGTAATTTCAATGCGAAGTAATTGGTGAAGTCTATTTTGTAGATATGTATGTTGCTATGCACAATTCCTGGCCTAGCTGGCTTGGCCTGGACCAAAGTATACTGTGTATGCATGGTGTATCTATGTCAGAACCCATGCATGCATCTCTATGTATAGTTGGCCACACCAGACGAGGACAAACGAAGGGGGGTGGGGTGGATGCTGGTGGTTCAGTTTGTTAGGATTGGATTGTTAGGATTGGAAGTTAAGCAATAAGCAGAGGGCACCATTCCACCTATGTGTTATTTAGTGTTACTTTCCCTGCACCCCCTTGCCAACAACCTGGGAACACATGCGAAGATGACCTATTGCAGCCACCAAACTGTTTGAATTTGTTTATTTTGATTATATATATATACGTGTGTGTGTGTGTGTGTGTGTGTGTGTGTGTGTGTGTGTGTGTGTGTGTGTGTGTGTGTGTGTGAATGAGTGTGTAAGATATTGGGGTCCTCAGTTAGTAGTAGCCTCAGGCTAATGGCCCACCCAGTTTAAATAGCAATTAAACTGTCTCGGACCAACCCTAACCCTAACACATTGATGGCTACAGTTTCTATATATTTGAGAAGCACCCCCAATCGCCGCCAGACTAGAATTACTATTAAAGTTCTGTTTTAAATTTAACACCATCTCGCGAGTGCAGCTATAGTGTAGACACTTACCTTGCCCATTCTCCTAGCTGTATGCGGCTTATCCACAGAATCTGATAAAACATAAGGCAGTGTTGATTCAGTCTTTACCCTCTTATGCAGGAATGAAAGAAAGCCCACAACTACATGCAAACCTTATTATTCGATCACGTCTAAATCCTCAAACTATCACTGTTGACCATGACGTGGAATCCAGCCATATCATTGAAATAATTGAATCGAATCACTCATTTGCATGTGACATATTTAGTGTTACACTCACCTGCAGCAGGATGATAAAAACGGGGCGAAGTCAGTGGTCAGCAGCAGATTGCCCAGAGAAAGGACTAAAACCAATTGTCCTACCTGTCTAATTTTGGTCAAATCGACTTTCAATCATAAGTTCCATCTTAATGGCAAACATTGTAACAATTACTGCAGCAGGAAAATAATTACTCCTCATTCTGTCCCAGTGTACACCTCATGTATGTACATAAATCAACCCAGATAGTAAGTATAATGTCTAATTTATATAATTATAAGTATTAAAATTTGTGTCCCCTTGAGGTATGCTTATTAAGCAAGTTTCATTGCAATGCAGCATGACATTGTAAATATTGAATCATTCGTTCTGTAAACAAATTTGCTCTTCTGCATATCCAATATACGTAATTGCACCTATTTTCACCTATCTGCATGTCATGTAAGCTTTGCCAAGGTGCCATACAGCTGCAGAGACATAACCTGTGGTTGCTATTGCATGCATGTATCCATAGCACTGTGAATTGTAGCTCTGCCTTCTGAAGTTGTATATTAGTTTAATGATGCTGTCTGATCATAGCTGGTCTGTATGTATACTTTAATGCTGCTGCTCGTATAGTCAAATGATTGAATAAGAATTTTGAATATCAGTCCAGAACTAATACTTATATGTACGAATCATTTTTAAAATTTAGATTGAATTCAATTTCATTTAATTTTTGCAGGTAATCACTACCATGGCTTCGAGTGATCAATCCCTTGTAAAGATTGATAAAGAGGAGTTTTCTCTGCTGACAATACCTTCGGCGAACTGTGCGTTGGTATTAAAGCAAAAAGAACAAATGCTGGGATCGATCGATCTTGCTGTCCTTGTGGATGACCTTGGACGTGTTGGCAACTTTGTTAGAATAGCTTACAACGGTGTGACAGGACATGTTGAGCTGCAAAAGAAGATTCGCAGGATTGGGTATGATGTCACCAAACTCTGTGACAAGTCCGCAGTGACCGTTTCCAAGTTCAAGCACGCCTCCACCAGCATCCTTGCTGACCTGCAAGGCACTTATGAGTTCTTGTTGGATCAACTGGAAGACATAGCACTGGAGACATTGACATCCATTACAGAGGTTGCAAAGGGCATGGCTGATGCTGCTGAGAAGCTATCTGAAGAGTTTGACGAACAGTCAAAGAAGGTGGAGTTGGCTCTGGAGGACACAATGACGGCCAAAGGGGAAGAAGAGAAGAACAAGAAGGAAATTGAGATAAAGAAACGTGAATTGGTAATAAGTAAAGAGCGTTCTGAAGCAGAAATGAAAGACAGGGAAGAACAATACAAAGATGCTGAGAAGAGATTTCAAGAAGCTAAGAGAAAGCAAGAAGAGGCCGAAAAATCTGCTAAAAGCATCTTGAAAAGTCTAGCTAATACAATTGTTAGTGCTGCAGCTACACCAGTAACCCTGGGACATGTTCGGGACGTCAAAATCTTTGAAACTGAAACAGACATGAAAATCGCTGCAGAATACAGCAAGGAAGGTGAACAGCATAGACTGGAAATGAAAGAGCAGCGAGATGCTCGGCGTAAAGCTCTCGGCGACATAGCGGAATTTGCGAAATCCATCGAAAACTGTACAGCAGACAGCAATCTTGCTGATGCTGCAATTAACGCTCTCCACCATGCAATGGCTGGGTTGAAGAAACTATCTGCACTGATGCTGAAGGTAGCTCTGTTCTGGAAACAAATGCAAATGCATTGTGAAGAGCTCGCTGGATCTAAGATGAGGAAAATGGTTGAAGCAGCCATGAGGAGGCCTGTGGAAGACCGTATGAAAGTGTGGACAAATGTTGGCTTCAAGAAGCAGGCCGTCACCTATTACTCCAAGTGGGTGGCCCTGGATGTAGTTTGTGGCATATACATGGAGAGGATCAAAGAGACCCAGAAGACTTTGTATCAGTACCTCGAGGAGAATCCCACTAATGAACAAGCGAAAGCAAATGTCCGCCAATTAGCAGTAGATTTTAGAAAGGATCTTGAGCATGCTCAAAAGGAAATCGACAAGCAGGACAAAGCTGCTGAAGAGGAAGGCCAATGAAATGAAACATTTCTACAGAAGTGTTCAGATGTTAGGGTGCATTATGCAGTATATATGTAGTACATATACTAATAATTTTGCAGTATCTCGAAGGAATATAGTTATAATAAAAACTTAGACTAAGTATGAAAATGAAGTTTATATAGTCAGAGTAAGTCTTATAGTGATTATAATGTGTATTACATACAATTGTGGAAATTATTTGAATTATTTTTTTGCAATTCATACTTAGTCGACAGTAACTTTATAATATGTTCAAATAGGAGCCCCGGCAGCCTCTGCTTCCTTCAATCATGCATGCAGTGGACATGACCTCTATTATATCCAAGCATAATAATGTATGGCAACCATTTTTTGGCTACGTACTTACCAGCAAATAATTACTGCACTCAGTGAGGTTACCTAATTCATTGAATAAAACTAATGTAACAGTTATGAATGCAAGCAAACTTTGTAAATGTATATATGATACCATTATGAGACAGGTAACTTTATGGGACACATGTACAGTTGAGCATTGTGATAAAAACATGCATGTATATTGGATTGCTTGATGGCAAGTTGCATCGTTTAGAAGAAATTTTTCAATACCTGAGCATGTACCCTATGCATCATATGACAACACACATCATGCAGTTTCATATTCAGCAGTCATTATTCAATTTCTATTAAATACCTTAAGGTTACAAATGTTAGCGGGTACTAATTTTAGCGTTTTTCGGTGGCCAATATTAAGCGGGTATTTATTTTAGCGATACAATAGCATTTTTGTACCAAATCTGTAGTTAACGATTTTGGCAATGTTACCATTACTAATGCTGGGTACCCAGTCCTTTCCCAATTCTTCTCTAATTCACCATTTCTTATCTTTATATACAGTACTACACTGTTGCAATAGAAAGCTGCAGAAACGAAACACTGAGATCAGAAAACTTAAGCTTGTAGATACAGTTGGAAGATTGATCTTGTCGGCGTACAGCTTGAAGAAATCGTCATCGCCTTTAATTAATTGGGTCAATTAAAATCGAAAATGATCAAAACGAATATGTTACAAACTAATGCCTCTTTTAAACTTTACATGTATTGGTTCACTTTTTGCCGTTTATTTCACTATTTTGCGTAGATTTTACTTCTGTTCGGAGCCGCCTTTTTCTCCCGTGCCGTGCACAGTACCTCCTTACAAATGGTACAATACAAAATATTAGTGGGTGCATTTATTGGCGGGTATAATTGTTAGCAGGCATTTCAGTTAGCGAATTTGAGGCTCCTCGTTAAATTCGCTAAAGTTAGTACCCGCTTACATTAAATTTTGTAGCCTTAAGGTACATATATATACACAGTGCAGTCCACATAATTCGAAATGTATATATATATATATATATGAGATGTAGATGACATTGTGGTATAAAGCCGTTAACCACTCAAGTATAATATATATATAGATTAGAACTGTTGTGTTTAAAATAGTAATGATTACACCATGTATATACATTAGTTACTGTATACTTATTATCAGTCAGTTATATTATAATGTCTTAGTAGTGAGTTGTATGTAGCAGTGCTTTGGTGTATATATTATTATTATTAGGTTGTGTAGGCCAAAATGGCCCTTTAATGGCCCTGTTTAAGCGGGCAGACAATGGCGGAAAATATAATACATGTATTTGTGATTACCGTAATAACAATGGTTAAGATAATTTGCATGGGAACATAAAGTGTGTGTCTCGTGAGGCCAATCAATAATGATTTACTCAATGAAGATTGTGGGTGTACTGATCATAGACAATGAAGGAAAGTATAATACAGTGTGATTACAGTAACAATGATTAAGAAATGCATGGGAACCTAAGGTGTATGAGGCCACTAAACAAATCAATCAGTGATGGTTTACTCTGATAATAATATGAAATTTGTAAAAATACAAGTACACGTATACCCTACAAACAAGGGACTTCCATATAGTAACCACATATAGTAACTTATAGTATATCGTATAGTATATATATATATATAATATTATATAGTATATATATGTATATTGTTATAGTATATATAGTATATATAATATATCCATATAGTAACTTCTATATAGTAACCACGGTTGCCAAGTGACCTTGTCGGTCTGCTCTATCGCGAAGCATTCCAGATATTATATTGCACATTATCATGTAGGCAATACTATATGTACAAATTAATTATTCATATCATTATAAATGAAACACTTCTGCCTGTATACACCTGTACTATATGATGTATAAAAATTATTATAATCTAAGATACAAACAATGAATTAATACATGCAGTCAGTCAGTACGCTACATACAAATGTACATGCATACTCTTTAAACAGACTTAGTATTATACTGTCACACCTGGTTTATATCCAAAACTGGTTTATCTTGAAAACCTCATTTATCTTAAACTCAGCTGTAAATCATCATCACTACTCTGTGTACAATTTACCCTGATTTATCCAACATCTGATTAACCCGACACATTTTATGAGGAACAAACATGGTCGGATTAACGAGGGCCCACTTACTTCACGAACAGTACTGTATTTTGTACAGTGAACCAGTATTGAAGCCCACTTACATATTTAGGCCTGCTATAGTAGTGATCACTGCAAGATGGTCAATTCTGAAACAAATCTTGTACCATATGCCATTAGTCTGCCTTGCCATGTATAAATACCACTGGTCTGCATTTCTATATAATAGGGAGTCCCGACCATGAATGATTACTTGGTCCATTGACTGGTCTTTATTATATACACATGTTTCACCATGTTTTGAATCAAATTTCTTAACTTTCCAGCTATATAACTACTCATACAAGTGGATTCCTTCAGTACATGAATGCACTACAGAAGATGTTTGCTAGCCAAAGCCTATAGGTACAGGGTATAGTAGATAGAAGGTTACCACAGCCACTAACAACAAAAGCGGGACATTATTTCCTCTTAGTTGCCATGGTTTCCAACCTCTATCCAGATCAATGATCCAAGCAGTGGGAACACAGCTGTTTTGTACTTTTTGGGAACTCATGATCATCGGTATGGTATATATACCCTCCTAATTTACTGCTTGGTCCACAATTTATACAATCCCAAACCAGAATACCATGCAAGAGGACATAATATCCCTCTAACCACAAACAGGCCTGTGGTTTTTGTGGTTAGTTGTCATGGTAATGTTCCAGCTGTGAGTGCAATATACTGCAACTTTTCTGCATTGAGTGATGTTTTTCGTCCTTCTCTAACCTCCATCAATTCCCTCTGAGATCAATCCCTGCTTGCATGCTTCAAAATATAAGAAAATTAAATTAAATAAATGTGAAACCTCTATGACTTGCCTTCTTTGGAATCGGGAGAAGTACGTTGGCCAGAATATTATTGAAAAGTTTCCGGAATAGACCAGTCTATTTGAATGTCTGTGTAGCCTTTGCGACTATACATAATGACCACTATATATAGGCAGTATGGTTGGCTTGCAGAGTATTGGATTAGAGAGGTCAATGTTACAGTAATCAATGTTTCGGTAGTCATATGGCATTGATTGTTTTTGAATCCTATCATGTAAGTTCATCTGTATGTAGACACCACTTGAGACCGCTGACCTGCCTTACAATTGAATGGATGTATGGTGATCAGAGACAGAATTCGTCTTTTTGCCCAAGCAGTATCTGACTTTGTTAAATGTTGGTCTGCAATGACAGAGTACATTCTAGTTTGGTAGACAGACAGCTGTGCTAACTCACTCATAAGTCACAACTATGTTCATATAGAAGGAAAGGCTATTGGAAGGACAGACATGGAACTTGGAACTTATCAATTGCAATTTAGTGTGCATGAGCCTTCATTTTGGGGTAATCACAATCCCAGCAGGGCATTTTGTATTCATTGCTGAAAGAAGGCTTAAATGTGTGGAAAAATCCATGGAGCTGGGCTCCCTAACCATGCAAAAATAGTTTCAAGAACTGGAAAAGTCTGAGCACATGTACAAACAGGCTAATGCTTGCATAATGTAGGGCATTGATTTTAGCAAAGACCTTATTGGAAAGTTTGAGAAGTACCACGAAGAGCTTGGTCAGATAGCTGAGATGTATGGTATGAAGAAGGAAGACATTATCCATGCTAAGTTGATCTTAGAGATCAGCAGATTTTACCCATGCATGTCTGTCGCAGTGAACTCCTAATACGGCAGAAAATGGGAAGGGGAATACAAAGTTATCACTCTGAGTTTTCTTGTGACATTATTCACAACATTCATGATGTTATAATATTATTATCAAACCAGTGGATGCATGGTCATGACCATGCACGGATTGTGTTGTGATTGAATTCCATCCCGTTACGTCATTGTGTATAGTCAATGGTATATTTACGAGCCAAAACATAGCAGGGCTGCATCAGGATTTGCAGCTGCTATAGGTGATCATGTGGCAAATCGAGTTTCCTAAAATCTTGGGGGTGAAGGATGCAACTATACAGACCTGGGATGAGACGAAGGGGGGGGGGGGGGGTAGCTAACTATGCTTAGGCTTTCCTCCAGGGAACTAGGAGGGGTAAATCTGTGGTATTGTGAAGTATTATGTATAATTATAGCTAGGGGGGAAGGTGCTATCCATGGCCAGTTATAGATCATTTCAGCAGGTCTTTGAATCCATCACTTCA
>CAUJGJ010000347.1:150000-162500 GCA_963170055.1 Halisarca cf. caerulea
ACAAGTCTCTTGTGGTAATTGATGGCGAGGAGTTCTCTTTGGTAAACATACCTCCTGATAACTGTGCGTTGGTGTTAAAGGAGAAGCAGGACATGCTAGGATCAATTGATCTTGCTGTCCTCGTGGATGACCTTGGGCGTGTTGGCAACTTTGTGAGGATAGCTTACAATGGCGTAACAGGCCATGTAGAGCTGCAGAAGAAGATTCGCAGGATTGGTTATGATGTCACTAAACTATGTGACAAGTCTGCAGTGACCGTTTCCAAGTTCAAGCACGCCTCCACCAGCATCCTTGCTGACCTGCAAGGCACCTATCAGTTCTTGTTGGATCACCTGGAAGACATAGCACTGGAGACATTGACATCCATTATGGAGGTCGCAAAGGGTATGGCTGATGCTGCTGAGGAGTTATCTCGTGAGTTTGATGAGCAGTCAAAGAAGGTTGAGGGGGCTCTCGAGGATACAATGACGGCCAAAGGGGAAGAAGAGAAGAACAAGAAGGAATTAAATCGAGAAGAAGAAGCGTGAATTGGAAACCAGTAAAAAGCGCTCTGAAATAGAAGTGAAAGACAGGGAAGAAGATTACAAGAAGACTGAGGAGAGATTTCAAGAAGCTAAAAGAAAGCAAGAAGAGGCAGAAAAATCTGCTAAGAATATCTTAAAAAACCTAGCCAATTCAATTATTAATGCTGCAGTTGCACCCGCAACCATGGGAATGGTGCGTGACATTAAAATCTTCGAAACTGAAACCGACATGAAAATTGCTGCAGGATACAGCAAGGTAGGCGAACAGCATAGATTGGACATGCAAAAGCAGCGAGATGCTCGTCGTTCAGCTCTCAGCGATATAGCAGAATTTGCGAAGACCATTGAAAACTGTGCATCCGACAGCAATCTTGCTACTGCTGCAATTGATGCTCTCCATCACGCTATGGCAGGCTTGAAGAAACTTTCTGCTCTGATGCTGAAGGTAGCTCTGTTCTGGAAACAAATGCAAATGCATTGCGAAAGCCTAGCTGGGCCTAAGATGAAGAGAATGGTTGAAGCAGCCATGAAGAAGCCTGTGGAAGACCGCATGAGTTTGTGGACAAACATTGGCTTTAAGAAGCAGGCCATTATCTACTACTCCAAGTGGGTGGCCCTGGATGCAGTTTGTGGCATATACATGGAGAGGATCAAAGAGACCCAGAAGACCTTGTATCAGTACCTCGAGGAGAATCCCAATAATGAACAAGCAAGAAAAAATGTCCGCCAGCTGGCAATAGCATTCAGGAAGGATCTCGAGGATGCTCAAAAGGAAATTGATGAGCAGGACAAAGCTGCTGAAGAGGAAGAAACAGCAAAGTATAACGTCTACACAGCATAGACTTTCAATATCCAAGTCTACCATTAGTTTTGGCGCAATAGAAATAGTTTTAGTAACAGTAGATTTGTAGAGTGATCATTTAATTTAGATGTGTGAACTCTAAAATAATTGACTTTGATTACTTGGACTACAGTACATATTGTGCATGTAGTGTATATATATATATATATATATATATATATATATATATATATTATCAGCCTGAGGATCAATCGATATGACTTATGACTATTAATAACACTGATGGCCAGTGCTTGAGTATATAGTATAGTGGCACAGTTCCTAAAGTCTGCCAACTATATATGTTCTAACCCGATATCTAACTGTTCCGGTTGGCTACCTGAACGCCAGTTTTTCAAACGGTCGACTGGTTAGGCTCCGCTTGCTTCTCGTTCTCTGCAAAAAAACCACTATTCTCAAACACTCCTAATTCATTGAGCTTCACGACTGATGCTGTCATGGAGGTTAGTTTTATTGCTGTTCTGTGCAAGGCTTCCATCTTGGATAGAGTGGCTTAGATCCTGCCAGACGTTCACGTAACAGAATAGCTTGTTGTACCAGGGTTAGTCAACCGGGCACTGTTGGACATCACAATGCATCATGCATGCACATAATTGCCAACCTATGTCAATGATTTTGAGGGACAGAATAACTCAGTTTGTAGGACATTCCTTGTTTTTGCAGAACATTTTCCATACATTGAGGTGTCCGCATTACACCAGCAGGTTCCTCAGTGACAGATGCTGTATTACATGTATACGTCTGCACTAGCTCACACAAATACACGTACGTAGCAATTTGCTAATGCTGCATGTATTGTACGTGTAGATCTGCTGAGTAGCTTGCCATGCACTCTATACCAACAACAATAACTCTATCATGCTGTTTTATCAGCTGGAATCTGAACTATACAAAAGGAACATCCTTTTTATCAAAATATATTGTTGTTTTAGTCACAAAATTTAATGCTGAAGTCCTACATTACTTGCATATAAGTAGACTAATGTAGACTATCAGTGTATGCAATCTCCGAATAAAGGACACTTTGAGGGAGCCTCTTTTGTCTTTTTTAAGGGAATTGTCCTCTAGAAGATTCAGAATGTATTCAGTAGAACTATAGGAGAAAATATTTTAGACATCAAGCTGCATCTTTTGTAGAGAGGGTTACAATTACCTAATGTCTGACCATCCCCTTTGGAGATTTCACTGTTACAGTAATATGTCTATACAAGTCCTCTCCTGAGTGACAATACATATAATATTATGGTTGATAAATACCAGCCTACCTACATGTTGATGGACATTTAATCCTTAGGGTTTCTAAGTAGTGAATTTCCTATGCAGCAAGTTGCGATAATGTTATCATATCCACCTGGTTCTATTACTAGTTGGAAAGTGGGGCTGCCCACATGAGCCAACTGCCTCCCGGCGATCTGCCCTATATAGCCCCTTGGGAAAATTGTAACCATCTACTGTTTGTACATAAAATGTAATGGTTGTGTCCTGCTCAAGGATGTGGCAGCATTATGGAGGAGTCTTTCAATAGAGGGTTCACAGTATAACTTTATTAGTTGTAATATTTCAAAGTATAATTACTGTAACTACATTATATTTCATTGCATTATATATCTATCTAACAGTCTGTATGGTAATATAGTTATCCCCAATACATACGTGGGTGCATTGGGTGAGTGGGTGGGTGAGTGGGTGGGTGCATGTGTATATGTGTGTGAGTAAACGGTGAACATACAAGCATGTATGTATGTAAGTGGATGAATGCATGTGTTGGTGCTTGGATAGGTGGGTGCATACCTGTATGATTGCTTGTGGATATGTGAGCGTATTCAAAGGCTAATTATAATATATAGGTACACACACACATACACACCCGCATGCATACTGCACTCATGCAAGGACACACATAAACACACGCACATAGGCACACATACACACACAAACACACACACACACACACACACACACACACATAAACACACACACGTACACACACACGTACACACACACACACACACACACATATTAATAAATGCTACACAATTCCAACAGAAACTGTCAGATGAGAGTGAGCAAGCGATGTCCTTGAATTTTTGTCTTAGAGAAAATATAACACTCACACACCCACCCACCCACGCACACACACACACACACACACACACACACACACACACACACACACACACATAACACACACACACACACACACACACATAACACACACACACACGCACACACGCACACACACACACACACACTGTCCCACACACACACACACACACACTGTCCCACACAACCATTTTAGAGGTGTCCTATAGATCTAGAGGGTTCAGTGAAATATTACTTAATATAATAACTTTTTGTATTCCAAAAGAATTAATTACAGTATCTCATTATAACTCATTGTATATAATTCTGTTTAGTCTATAGTCTGTATAGTAATATAGTTAACCACAACACATATGTGGGTGCATGTGTATTAGGTATGGGTGGGTGGGTGGGTGAGTTATGTATATATATATATATATAATATACATGCATATATTATTTTATAACTTATATGTGTGTGCATGTGTTGTGTGTGTGTGTGTGTGTGTGTGTGTGTGTGTGTGTGTGTGTGTGTGTGTGTGTGTGTGTGTGTGTGTGTGTGTGTGTGTGTGTGTGTGTGTGTGTGTGTGTGTGTGTGTGTGTGTGTGTGTGTGTGTGTGTGTGTGTGTGTGTGCATGGGTAGACGGTGAACTTACAAGCATAGTTCACCGCCATACACTCACTTCACTTCATTGACTGTATAAAGATGAATGTGTTTTCATGTGTGCTGGTGGATAGGTTGGGCATGATTGTATGTGGGCATGTAAGCACATTCACAGACAAATTACATAATACATAGGTATACACATTGCAGTGCATGCGCATGTACACTTACATGCTCGCACACAAGCATGGACACACACACACACACACACACAGAAATGCACATGCACATAATACACACACATGCACATACACACACATATTAAACACACATGCACTCACACGTACGCAGACATTCACACACACACACACACACACACACACACACACACACACACACACACACACACACACACACACACACATGCACGCACACACACACACATGTACATACACACACACACACACTCACCTCACACACACGCGCACGCACACACACACATGTACATACACACACACACACACACACTCACCTCACACACACACACACACACACACGCACACGCACATACACACACACACACACACACACACACACATACACCTACCCACGGCCCACACATCATGGCATGTTACTCCAGCAACGGGATTGAAAACTGTTTATTTCATACACATTCATTGGACATGACTACTACTAATAATTGCGTAAGTGTTGTGACCCATTTGTGTAGCAAAATGTGTGGTTTGACGAATATGATGTTACTTCAGTTCATTGCAACAGAGTCCTTTTACCTTCAGTGCTGGTTTTTGTAAGTTCAATATCTTCTTCTTCAAGGAATGATATCACTTAAATAGTTGCCGTTGTCTTCCACTGTCATTTATGCAACAAAATCACAAAAATGAACGTACTAAAGGTTTCTTTACCAGTTTGGATATCTTGGTAGAGGTGAATTTGTATTAAATAGTAAGAATGTACCATTATGATATTATTACAATGATACATAATTACCTTTTGTGAGCGAATATACCATAGACAAGACAAATCACCTCCGTAGTAGTCAATAATAGGACAACGTTTACCATTGTTAATGTGTAGGTGCCCTTGAATGGATTCCTATTGGCCCTAAAGACATGCATTAACCTCTCTAAATCGCTTGGTTTCTATGCACATGCACAACAGCAATCTACCCAAATACATCATGCAACCTGTTCACAGATAGGAAAGCTCAAACATTCAGTCACATACACACACAAATACACACACACACACACATACACACACACACACGTACACACACACAAACACACACACACACACAAACACACACACACATAAACACACACACACACACACACACACACTTCTTCGATCCTCTTCTGCTTTCAATCTTGAGATTGGCGCAGGCTGCAATAACCAAAATGTTTATAAACACTTTTGTTGACATGCTCAGGTGTGGTTCACAGATCCCTTGTGGGTGAAAGAGACAACCACAGCATTGACAAAGGATATGCACTATATATGGAGGTGGGACCATGTTTTTGGCATTGATGTTTGATCAAACCAGCATTGGTTTGGGAAGTAAAGGAGCAACCACTGAACTCACAATTCCATACGGAAACTGGCATGATAGCTAGCCTCTTCTCTTCTCCTATTCCGTTCATCTTTCTTTTGCTGCTCCCTTTCTTCAGAACATTTGTTCAGGTCCTCACCTACTGTCGTCACTATCTCCATCCATGCCTTCTGTCTTCTGCTGATGCTCTCCAGTCTGCCAACAAATTTACCTTCCTCAAGTCCTGCATCACAATAATATCTTTCTCACCAAGGTCCTGCCCACCAGGTAGGCATTTGCTATCGATCCTTGGGAAAGAACACTGAGAGCTGACATGGAATTCAAGATGGGTCCAGATGGACCAGGTGCCCTAACCATTTAAATCTCCTTTCCCTGATCATGGACTCCACAGTCAACAGGCCAGCCTTCTCTCTAATCAGATTGTTGTGGACATTGTCCCTCATGAGTATTCCGAGGAGTTATCCTGAAGAATCTCTGTACAAACCTCTACAACATATCTTGATGTGGTGAGAAGTTGGCACCAAGTTCTTACAATGTCATGCATATAGTAGGACAGGTAGTACCACAGCTTTGAATCTCTAATTGTGTTCTGAATTGCTATTTTTTTCTCTCTCACACACACATCTCTGCAATGACCATGATACCACCATAGTTCATCAAAATGAATATTTCGTCATTGTTGTTATAATGGTTTTTAAATTGCACACACTAATTCTACAATTTTCCTACATATTACTATATGATAACCGGCCCTAAAACAATATTAATGTGAGTGGACATGTGTCTGTGTATCATATATATAGTATATGTGTGTGTATGTATGTAATATATATGTTATGTGTGTATATATGTATATGTGTGTGTCGTGTGTGTGTGTGTGTGTGTGTGTGTGTGTGTGTGTGTGTGTGTGTGTATGTGTGTGTGTGTATGTGTGTGTGTGTGTGTGTGTGTGATGTGTGTGTGTGTGTGTGTGTGTGTGTGTGTGTGTGTGTGTGTGTGTGTGTGTGTGTGTGTGTGTGTGTGTGTGTGTGTGTGTGGTGAGTGTGTGTGTGTGGTGGTGTGTGTGTGTACATGTGTGTGTGTGCGTGTGTGTGTGTGTGTGTGTGTGTGTGTGTGATGTGTGTGTGTGTGTGTGTATGTGTGTGTGGTGAGTGTGTGTGTGATGGTGGTGTGTGTGTACATGTGTGTGTGTGTGTGTGTGTGTGTGTGTGTGTGTGTGTGTGTGTGTGTGTGTGTGTGTGTGTGTGTGTGTGTGTTGTAGAATGCCTAGCTGATTCTACAGAATGCAATAATAATATGTAGAGGATGTGCAAATATACTCTGCATACCTTTAAAGTACAGTTGTACGTGTATGTTTATAATAATAATAAGCGTCCAACGGAAGAAGTTGATGAGACGATATTCACCTATACCTTCTTTTACCGAATTTAAGTTTAGATACACATGCACTTTGTTGTTTCTTGCCTTCTGACATTGTGTATGATACAGGCTTCGTTGGTATTAAACTGAAAACTGTCTCATATC
Source organism: Halisarca cf. caerulea (assembly GCA_963170055.1). NCBI lineage: Eukaryota > Metazoa > Porifera > Demospongiae > Chondrillida > Halisarcidae > Halisarca > Halisarca cf. caerulea. Next base: position 157,167 of record CAUJGJ010000347.1, read on the forward strand.
CTAGCAAAGTACATATGAATCTAACGTAAAACCGAGGAAAAAGGACTGATCGAAAAGTGGACTTACCAACTTCTTCCATTTGGACCCTTCAATTATTAAAACATCTTACTACTAGCTGGGTTCAGCATTGCACAAACTTTTCCAATGTCTTGTGCTATGATGTATGAGTTAGCATACAGCTTTGTATCAGCCAGGGTGGTCACCAGAGAAGAAATGAAAGAGGCATTTACGTAAGCCAGTAGTAGGCCAGTACACAGCTGCCATATGATGGTTTCACTTCTAGTAACTTGTAACAGGGGAAATAATAGGAGAAGGGGGAAATCAGGGGAAGTATATAACATAAAAACACCTGAAAATTCCTGCTGGATGTGGTGTTAACAAGTGTGTGTGTGTATATGTGTGTGCAGTGTGTGTGTGTGTGTGTGTGTGTGTGTGTGTGTGTGTGTGTGTGTGTGTGTGTGTGTGTGTGTGTGTGTGTGTGTGTGTGTGTGTGTGTGTGTGTGTGTGTGTGTTGATTTGGGTGATGAGACAAATCACTGAACAAGCAGCTGAGTACAACACACCTGCAAACTTGTGCTTCATCGACCTGACCAAGGCCTACGACTCAGTGAATGGTGATGCCCTCATCACCGTCCTGAGGAACTACAAGGTGCCCAGTGATCTTGTCGACATCATTAGTGAAATGTACACCAACACATGGTGCCAGGTCAGGACTACTGAAGGAGCATCTGAGCTGTTCAAGGTTGTCACTGGAGTAAGGCAGGGCTGTGTGCTCTCCCCAATCCTCTTCAACTGTTTCATGGATAGAGTTGTCAAAGACACTCAGGATGGCACCCGGAGGATGGAGTATTGAGTACACCAACACTACAGGGACTGTTCTTGTCGTACAGAGAGAAGACACTGCGTACTACAGACATCCAAAATATCCAGTATGCTGATGATCTCACCCTGGTTGCAGAATCTGCTAGTGAGCTGCAGACCATGGTGAGCGCCTTAGACAGAGCATGTAGGCGATGGGGCATGACTATCAATACTACCAAAACAAAGATAATGACTGTCGGCAAGGATGATGAAAATGATGCAACAATAACTTTGAGAGGGAACCCCTTAGAAGCTGTGGAGCTCTTCTCCTATCTAGGTAGTGAAGTGGGGAAGAATCCCAAGATAAGTGGTGATGTGGAAGCAGACTAAAGAAGGCTTCCAGAGTGTACCAGAAGTGAACGAAAGAGGTTTTTCGGAGTATAATTGTCAGCAAGAGAACCAAGGTGCATGTTTTGAGTGTGATGGTGATGCCTGTACTCCTTAACCGAGCAGAGACATGGGCTGTGACACGTACAACAGGAGCTAATGCAGGAAACTTCATGCCTTCCAAATGAAGTGGCTGCGAGCTATTGTTGGGTGACGCTATGGGAGAGGAGGAGAAATGTTGACATCTTGAAAGAAACTGGTGAGCTACCTGTAGTAGTACAGCTGGCCCAGAAGCGGTTGCAGTGGTTTGTTCACCTCCATAGAATGCCAGAAAGCCGGTCACAGAAGTAGGTTCTGAGATGCTGACCACATAGAAGGAAGCCTAAACATGGAGGAACCTTGCAACGCTGGGTAGACCTCATTCACAAGGGTATGGAGCGAGCATGTGAAAGACAGGTCTCAATGGCGATCCATCATTCACCAGCTGTGCCTCGTAGCCAGCTAGTTAACTAACAAAGACGTTTGTATATCAAGATTTTACCCATTGTCCAGCCAAGGACAAGGAGTTCAGAGGAGGAGGAGGAGGTGTGTGTGTGTGTGTGTGTGTGTGTGTGTGTGTGTGTGTGTGTGTGTGTGTGTGTGTGTGTGTACATGTGTGTGTGTGTGTGTGGTGTGTGTGTTGTGTGTGTGTGTGTGTTGTGTGTGTGTGTTGTGTTTGTGTGGGTAATGAGCTTAAGTTTATGTAACAGTACAATTCATGCTAAATTTGGTCTTAGCTTGTCATTTCTATTGCAGCAGTTTAATAATTGAACATTATTGTGCATTGTGTGTGCATGTGTGTGTGTGTGTGTGTGTGTGTGTGTATGTGTGTGTGTGTGTGTGTGTGTGTGTGTGTGTGTGTGTGTGTGTGTGTGTGTGTGTGTGTGTGTGTGTGTGTGTGCATGTGTGTGTGTGTGTGTGTGTGTGTGTGTGTGTGTGTGTGTGTGTGTGTGTGTGTGTGTGTCACAGTGCACAATTGCAACATATACTATACTAATTATGTATTAATGTTGAACTAGACACACATACAGTATCTGCAACTATTACACGCTAAGACAAAAGTTTAACATAAATTCTATGTAATTATATTAATATTTTCTATTAAAGCCCATTTCCAGCATTATGTAGAGACATAGTAAACTATAATATGCATGCCATATGAGCTGCATGCTATCCTGCAGTGCTCAAACTCTTCATGTAGTTGTCGCTGAACTTTATTGACAGAAACTCCTCCCCACTATCCGCCAATTGCTCCACTTCATTCCAAGCATCACGAAATGTGTGTGCCACTGTTTGAACTCCTCTACTGCTGTTAATGGAAAATTCTTGCTTCTCACGCAGTTTTGAAACAATACTATGAAGCAGATTTGTTCTTTGTCCTCCTGCTTCAGTTGCAACGATAAGCAAGTTGAAAAAGATGGTAGCTCTCTGAATGAGAACAATTGTACTTCTCAGATCACCTCTCTGCCTTATTACCACTTGGTGGTCGAAGTCCAACTTGGATATGCTTTGTCTGTGCTTATAAATGCTATCTTTTTGCGTTGAAATATTGTACTTAAGTGACGAAATGGAAGATTTTGTATCTTGAACCTTCAGTTCTGCACTGTCTACATTGCTCTTAGCATCATTCACTAGACCTTTGAGGTACATCAAAGTCGGTACTGTAGCAGCTAATGTTAGGGGCATTACGACTCCCAGAGCAACTGTAGCCCATGTCGCAGCTGCGACACCTGTTTCTCTACTCTCCAAGCTTTCACGTGCTTCAGCATGCTGTTTTTGTGCCTCCACAAGGTTTCTGTTCTCTTCTGCCAATTCCTCTTGCATGTGACACTTTCTTGCCTCTAACCTGGCAAGACTTTTTTCAGTTTCCTGGATGGAACTTTCAAGTTGACCAATTTCATCCTGTAACTCCTCTTCTTCCCTCTTCTTTGTGTTCTCCAACTCACTCAGTCTTTCTCTCCTGTTCTCACATTGCTTAATAACAGAGCGACTACCTTTCTTAATTGCAACTAATTTTCTCTGTGCAACTGAATGATCACCAATATCAATATCTTCAACAGTGGCAGACACGAGGTCCAGCAATCCAGTTGCACTGCTAACAGTGATTTGTAGTTCATCCCTGCTTGTAGTGACACGACCACTAGAATTAGTAGAGCTACGGTTTCTTTGTTGACGTGAGAAGCACTGCAAAGTGGGACAGAGTAGACTACTTGATTAAATATAATATTATGCTTCCTTATTAATAGCTATATAGCTAGCATATCAACAAAGTTCAGCACAATATTGCAGATTCTGAATCTGATCTTTATACAGTTGACAATCATTTCCACTGGCAAATTTTCATGCCCGGTTTCCTCATTTAAATATTTTTCAGACAAATTAAACGAATATTTTAATTTTCTGTCTATTTTTTGCATGCATGAGGTCTATATACCGGTGAAACCTATCATATTATATCAAAATTATACATAATGTTATAGACTATAGCATGTGCTTGCGGTTCATACATTCGATCTTGCATGAAGCTATCGTGAAGCAGAGGGTAAAAGACACTTAGTGACTAGAAGCAAATAGCATTGATTACTCCGTTATGCATGGCTAGTTAAGTGCCCAAATCAATTGATTTGCTATTCCTTTGGTCTACACTATTATGGCAATATCCTTAGCTATTTGACAATTCGACCTGTCCAGTATGCCGCTAAAATAAGTGACATTCCAACACACAGTTAGCCTGACAACATCAAAAATGTCCTGTTGAACTGCAGAGCGGACATTTACCTTGCCCATTCTCCTATAGTTTATCCACAAATCCAACGTACATTGTTGATTCGGTTGTTAGTCTGTTCTGCAGGAAAGAAGGAAAAACCACAACTACATGCAAACTTTGTCTTATGCTTGAATCCTCTGCCTGTCGTCTTAAGTAGTAGAATCGCTACGCAATGAATCCGATACTTGAAGGAATCAGGTGACCACGAAGTGGAATCCAGCCATATGTCATTATGACGTTAAGTGACGTAATCAGAGTTGCGCCGGCTATAAAAATGGGGCAAATTCAACTTTTGCTCAGCAGCGGATTGCCCAGAAGGAAATCGTCCTATCTGCCCATCATATTGTGATTCAACAGCTTTTCAATCGTGAGTTTTCTGGCAGCGTTTATATTTTACGAGTTATTGAACAAATATCCCTTCTTGCGTACAAAATATGTATATAAATTCTTGAATATCCATGATTTGTTCCCAGACCTATGATATAATCACAACTATTGTACTTTCTTCGGATTTCATGCACTAGTTTTTACTTATCTGCGTGGTCATTAAGTTTAGCTGTGATCCCAGCTGCAGAAGATGCATGGTATGCGATTGCAATTGTACCCCATGTACATGTCATTTTGAATAGTCACTCTCTGACTTTAAGGTTCTTATCAATCATGCTATCTGATCATGCCTGGTTTGTATTAAACTTTCTGTGCAGCTAATCTTCACCATGGCTTCACATAACAGCTCTCTTGTGAAAATTAATGACGCGGAGTACTCTATGGTAGTCATACCTTCGAAGGACTGTGCACTGGTGTTAAAGGAAAAAGAGGACATGCTGGGATCGATCGATCTTGCTGTCCTTGTGGATGACCTTGGGCGAGTTGGCAACTTTGTGAGGGTAGCGTACAATGGCGTTGCGGGCCATGTAGAACTGCAGAAGAAGATTCGCAGGATTGGCTACGACGTCACCAAACTCTGTGACAAGTCTGCAGTGACCGTTTCCCAATTCAAGCACGCCTCCACCAGCATCCTTGCTGATCTGCAAGGCACCTATCAGTTCTTGTTGGATCACCTGGAAGACATAGCACTGGAGACATTGACATCCATTATGGAGGTCGCACAAGGTATGGCTGCTGCTGCTGAGGAGTTATCTTACGAGTTTGATGAGCAGTCAAAGAAGGTCGAAGGGGCTCTCGAGGACACAATGACAGCCAAAGGGCAAGAAGAGAAGAACAAGAAGGAAATCGAGAAGAAGAAGCGTGAATTGGAAACCAGTAAAAAGCGCTCTATAGTAGAAGTGAAAGACAGAGAAGAAGATTACAAAAAGGCCGAGGAGAGATTTCAAGAAGCT
>CAUJGJ010000347.1:167500-177500 GCA_963170055.1 Halisarca cf. caerulea
ATGTATATAGCAGAACATTGCGTTCTCTCTTTACCAACACTGGATACGATTCAATTCATAATTATGATCACTGAGTGCATGCATGTACACACTTCAATATGTATCTTGAACTGCCTCTTTAACAGGCAGTTCAGGAAATAGCAGCACATGCAAGGTTGCACTCGTTTCGACAGAACTGAATATAGGAAATTTACAATTGCTGAACGTATGATGTCTATCACATGCGTACACTGGAATGTGATTGTCAGAGTAGCTTAAATCGTAAATTGCAAGGCATCTTAGTTTGTATAGTTACTCACAATACATCAAGGAATGTATATGTTTAATTGAAGCAATTGTGGTAAATTCCTCCAGCTGCATGGCATGAAAGTATGAGTGTTGCTGGAACTGTGAAGACCTTTCACCTTTGTGTTGAGGTCATACATGCATTGCATTCCTTGTAATAAGGTTGTTACCATGGATTCCCCCATCGCTTACATATTGTATATATTTCCTACTATAAAGATTACAGTAGAAGGAGTACGTTTGTGCTGACACTGTGACAAATTGAATGTGTGATAGGATATCGATTTCTACGGATCAGGAACCCACACATGCACATGCACACATTACAGGGGGGGGGGGGGGGGTACAACACACTATTGTAAGATGCAATTTTTATTGAATTATTCTATATATATGTGGGTGTTTGTGTGTTTGTGTGTTTGTGTGTGTGTGTGTGTGTGTGTGTGTGTGTGTGTGTGTGTGTGTGTGTGTGTGTGTGTGTGTGTGTGTGTGTTGGAGTGTACCTGTGTTTGTAGTTGGTCTGGGAGCTTAAATAGTATATAGTACTAAAGGTTCCTATCTATACCCAGCAGATTGTGCAGACTGAAGTGTGAAGGTTTTGGTTCTCTCAGGACTCCAAGTTTTTTAATTGTACTTGAGAGCCATCCACCACTGGAAACAGAATACTCTTGGGTATTTTATCATCAGGTATAGTGCTATTCTAGTCAAATGGCTGGTGCTGCCATATGCTATATATCATCATAAAAGTCACCAAGCTGGAGGTGGCCGGAGGAATCGTGCATTCCAGAGTCCAGGATGCCATCACGTAGGCCTGTATTCCTAATACCTCTCCTCATCTCATGTGTCTTGCAAGTTATGCACAATTTCACTTACAAATATATCTGTGTGTGTTTATATGTGAATTTAGTGTTCATACACGTACAGTCACACACACATATATACACACACACACAAACACAGATACACACACACATACACACACACAGACACACACACACACACGGACACACACACACACACACACACACACAGACAGATACACCACACACACACACACACACACACACACACACACACACACACACACACACACACACACACACACACACTCACACACATTATGCATGCAACACACACACATGCACGCAAACACACATGTGCACACACACACACACACACACACACACACACACACACACACACACACACACACACACACACACACACACTAATATGTACACATAATTATGTAACCAGATACACACACACACACACACACACATGCATACATTTCCTCGATCCTCTTCTGCTTTCAATCTTGAGATAGGCGCAGGCTGCAATGACCAAAATGTTTATACGTAAACACTTTAATTTGTTTACATGCTCAGGTGTGGTTACAGATCCCGTGCAGGTGAAAGAGACAACCACAGCATTGACAAAGGATATGCACTATATATGGAGGTGGGACCATGTTTTTGCTGTTGATGCTTGCTCAAACCAGCGTTGGTTTGGGAATTAAAGGAGCATCCACTGAACTCACTAGTCCACACGGAAACTGGCATGAGAGCTAGCCTCTTCTCTTATCCTATTTCGTTCATCTTTCTTTTGCTGCTCCCTTTCTTCAGAACATTTGTTCAGGTCCTCACCTACTGTCGTCACTATGTCCATCCATGCCTTCTGTCTTGTGCTGATACTCTCCAGTCTGCCAACTATTTTACCTTCCTCAAGTCCTGCATCAAAATAATATCTTTCTCGCCAAGTTCCTGCCCACCAGGTAGGCATTTGCCATCTCGGGAAAGAACACTGAGAGCTGACATGGAACTCGAGATGGGTCCAGATGGGCCAGGTGCCCTAACCATTTAAGTGACCTTTCCCTGATCATGGACTCCACAGTCAACAGGCCAGCCTTCTCTCTAATCAGATTGTTGTGGACATTGTCCCTCATGAGTATTCTGAGGAGTTATCCTGAGGAATCTCTGTACAAACCTCTACAACATATTATCTAGATGTGTTGAGAAGTTGGCACCAAGTTCTTACAATGTCACGCATATAGTAGGACAGGTAGTATCACAGCTTTCAGATCTCGGATTTTGTTCTGAATTGCTATTTTTTTCTCTCACACACACATCTCTGCAATGACCATGATACCATCATAGTTCATCAAAATGAATATTTCGTCATTGCTGTTATAATGGTTTTAAATTTCACACACTAATTCTACAATTTGCCCATATACTACTATATGATAACCGGCCCTAAAACATTAGTAATATGAGTGGACATGTGTCTTGTGTATCACAGAGTATATGTGTATGTATGTAATATATATGTTATGTGTGTATGTATATGTGTGTGTCGTGTGTGTGTGTGTGTGTGTGTGTGAGAGAGAGAGAGAGTCGTGTGTGTGTGTGTGTGTGTTTAGAATGCCTAGCTGATTCTACAGAATCCAATAATAATATGTAGAGGATGTGCAAATATACTCTGCATACCTTTAAAGTACAGTTGTACGTGTATGTTTATAATAATAAGGGTCCAACAGAAGAAGTTGATGAGTGCATTTCACCTTCTTTTACCCAATTTAGTTTTAGATACACATGCGCTTTGTTGTTTCTTGCCTTCTGACATTGTGTATGATACAGGCTTCGTTGGTAATAAACTGAAAACTGTCTCATATCCTAGCAAAGTACATATGAATCTAACGTAAAACCGAGGAAAAAAGGACTGATTAAAAATGGACTTATCAACTTCTTCCGTTTGGACCCTTCAACTATTAAAAAATCTTACTACTAGCTGGGTTCAGCATTGCACAAACTTTCCCAATGTCTTGTGCTCTGATGAATGAGTTAGCATACAGCTTTGTATCAGCCAGGGTGGTCACCAGAGAAGAAATGAAAGAGAGTGGCATTTACGTAAGCCAGTAGTAGGCCAGTACACAGCTGCCATATGATGGTTTCACTTCTAGTAACTTGTAACAGGGGAAATTTGCTCAAAGTATGTGATACGCTCAGTGTCAGTTTTACCTAATCTATCAACTCAAAGTACTTGAACAGAGAAGGAATGACTCTTAGACTGGTTTAAGCCAAAATTTGAAGAGGGTGGCCCACCCTGCTTAAAAGGGCTTGGAGAGAACACTGTCAACTACAAATGTCTACCCATGGTAAGTGCCTATAAAGTCTGGACGACATTGCTTTTCCTGCATGTAATTTCCAGAATATATTTCTGTCTGATCAAACTTCATTTGAACACCGTTGATTTCGTTGAGGACATCATATATATCTTCCTCAAAATCTTTCATGGTGTAATATTATGCTGGTATTTAGCAACATCTTCAACATTCTACATAGGATCAACCTGGATGCGAATGACAGCATACACTAGGATGGGTTTTAATTCTGTATTCCATAAGGTGCATTAAAGGAAATGCATGCTAAATTGTGTTTTTAATAATTGTGTTTCTAACATATCTACATATAAGCCAGGCTATCGTCGGTTGTAATTCGGTTTTAATGACATTATTTGCACTCTAGTGATTAGCTAGCATGGGCAATCAGCATACATTTCAATCTATAGCAATTAAATCCGATCTCACGGAATTATAATTGTCTCGCATACATCAAGGTTTGCATGTTTTCCAGAATGCGTAGTACGTATATAACATACAAACACCTGAAAATTCCTGCTGGATGTAGTGTTAACAAGTGTGTGTGTGTGTGTGTGTGTGTGTGTGTGTGTGTGTGTGTGTGTGTGTGTGTGTGTGTGTGTGTGTTGATTTGGGTGATGAAACAAATCACTGAACAAGCAGCTGAGTACAACACACCTGCACACTTGTGCTTCATCGACCTGACCAAGGCCTACGACTCAGTGAATGGTGATGCCCTCATCACCGTCGCCCTGAGGAACTACAGGGTGTCCAGTGATCTTGTCGACATCATTAATGAAATGTACACACACACATGGTGCCAGGTCAGGACTACTGAAGCAGCATCTGAGCTGTTCAAGGTTGTCACTGGAGTCAGGCATGGCTGTGTACTCTCCTCAATCCTCTGTTTTATGGATAGAGTTGTCAAAGACACTCAGGATGGCACCCGGAGGATGGAGAATTGAGTACATCAACACTACAGGGACTGTTCTTGTCGTACAGAGAGAAGACACTGCGTACTACAGACATCCAAAACATTCAGTATGCTGATGATCTCACCCTGGTTGCAGAGTCTGCTAGTGAGCTGCAGACCATGGTGAGCGCCCTAGACAGAGCATGTACGCGATGGGGCATGACTATCAATACTACAAAAACAAAGATAATGACTGTCGGCAAGGATGATGAAAATGATGCAAAAATAACTTTGAGAGGGAACCCCTTAGAAGCTGTGGAGCTCTTCTCCTATCTAGGTAGTGAAGTGGGGAAGAATGCCAAAGTAAGTGGTGATGTGGAACCACACTAAAGAAGGCCTCCAGAGTGTACCAGAAGTGAACGAAAGAGGTTTTTCGGAGTATAATTGTCAGCAAGAGAACCAAGGTGCATGCTTTGAGTGTGATGGTGATGCCTGTGCTCCTTAACCGAGCAGAGACGTGGGCTGTGACACGTACAACAGGAGCTCAGGAAACTTCATGCCTTCCAAATGAAGTGGCTGTGAGTTATTGTTGGGTGATGCTATGGGAGAGGAGGAGAAATGTTGACATCTTGGAAGAAACTGGTGAGCTACCTGCAGAAGTACAGCTGCGCCACAAGCGGTTGCAGTGGTTTGTTCACCTCCAGAGAATGCCAGAAAGCCGGCCACAGAAGTAGGTTCTGAGATGCTGACCACATAGAAGGAAGCCTAAACATGGAGGAACCTTGCAACGCTGGGTAGACCTCATTCACAAGGGTATGGAGCGAGCATGTGAAGGACAGGTCTCATTGGCGATCCGTCATTCACCAGCCGTGCCTCGCAGCCAGCTGACTAACAAAGACGTTTGTATACCAAGATTTTGCCCATTGTCCAGCCATGGACAAGGAGTTCAGAGGACGAGGAGGAGGTGTGTGTGTGTGTGTGTGTGTGTGTGTGTGTGTGTGTGTGTGTGTGTTGTGTGTGTGTGTGTGTACATGTGTGTGTGTGTGTGTGTGTGTGTGTGTGTGTGTGTGTGTGTGTGTGTGTGTATGTGCATGTGTGTGTGTGTGTGTGTGTGTGTGTGTGTGTGTGTATGTGTGTGTGTGTGTGTGTGTGTGTGTGTGTGTGTGTGTGTGTGTGTGTGTGTGTGTGTGTGTGTGTGTGGTGTGTGTGTGTGTGTGTGTGTGTGTGTGTGCGCGCGCGTGCACGCGCGCTGTGTGCATGTGTGCAGTTGTGTGTGTGTGTGTGTGTGTGTGTGTGTGTGTGTGTGTGTGTACATGTGTGTGTGTGTTGTGTGTGTTGTGTTTGTGTGGGTAATGAGCTTAAGTTTATGTAACAGTACAATTCATGCTAAACTTTGGTTTTAGCTTGCCATTTCTATTGCAGCAGTTTAATAATTGAACATCATTGTGTGCGTGTGTGCATGTGTGTGTGTGTGTGTGTGTGTGTGTGTGTGTGTGTGTGTGTGTGTGTGTGTGTGTGTGTATGTGTATGACATTGTGTGTGTATGTGTGTGTGTCACAGTGCACAATTGCAACATATACTATTAATACTAATTATGTATTAATGTTGAACTAGATACACATACAGTATCTTCAACTATTATATAAGACAAGCTAAGAAAAAAGTTTAACATAAATTCTACATAATTATAATAATATTAATATCTATGAAAGCCCATTTCCAGCATTACATAGATACATATTAATCTATAACATGCATGCCAGAAGAGCTGCATACTATCCTACAGTGCTCAAACTCTTCATGTAGTTGTCGCTGAACTTTATCGACAGGAACTCCTCCCCACTATCCGCCAATTGCTCCACTTCATTCCAAGCATCACGAAATGTCTGTGCCACTGTTTGAACTCCTCTACTGCTGTGAATTGAAAATTCTTGCTTCTCACGCAGTTTTGAGACAATACTATGAAGCAGATTTGTTCTTTGTCCTCCTGCTTCAGTTGCCACGATAAGCAAGTTGAAAAAGGTGGTAGCTCTCTGAATGAAAACAATTGTACTTCTCAGATCACCTCTCTGCCTTATTACCACTTGGTGGTTGGAGTCCAACTTGGATATGCTTTGTCTGTGCTTATAAATGCTATCTTTTTGTGATGAAATATTGTGCTCAAGTGACGAAATGGAAGATTTTGTGTCTTGCACCTTCAGTTCTGCACTATCTACATTGTTCTTAGCATCGTTCACTAGACCTTTGAGATACATCAAAGTTGGTACTGTAGCAGCTAATGTTAGGGGCATTACGACTCCCAGAGCAACTGTTGCCCATGTCCCAGCTGTGGCACCTGTTTCTCTACTCTCCAAGCTTTCGCGTGCTTCAGCATGCTGTTTTTGTGCCTCTACAAGGTTTCTGTTCTCTTCTGCCAATTCCTCTTGCATGCGACATTTTCTTGCCTCTAACCTGGCAAGATTTTTTTCAGTTTCCTGGATGGAACTTTCAAGTTGACCAATTTCATCCTGTAACTCCTCTTCTTCCCTCTTCTTTGTGTTCTCCAACGCACTCAGTCTTTCTCTCCTGTTCTCACAATGCTTAATAACAGAGCGACTACCTTTCTTAATTGCAACTAGTTTTCTCTGCGCAGCTGAATGATTACCAATATCAATATCTTCAACAGCAGCAGACACGAGGTCCAGCAATCCAGTTGCACTTCTCACAGTGATTTGTAGTTCGTCTCTGCTTGTAGTGACACGACCACTAGAATTAATAGAGCTACGGTTTCTTTGTTGACGTGAGAAGCACTGCAAAGTGGGACAGAGTAGACTACTTGATTAAATATAAATTTATGCTTCCTTATAGCTAAATAGCTAGCATATCAACAAAGTTCAGCACAATATTGCAGATTCTGAATCTGATCTTTATACAGTTGACAATCATTTCTACTGGCAAACCTTCTTGCCCGGTTTCCTCATTTAAATATTTTTCAGACAAAACAAATATTTATTTTTCCTTCAAATTTTTGCATGAGGTCTATATACTGGTGAAACCTATCATATATCAAAATTATATATAATGTTATAGACTATAGCATGTGCTTGCGGTTCATACATTCGATCTTGCATGAAGCTATCGTGATGCAGAGGGTAGAAGACACTCAGTGACTAGAAGCAAATAACATAATTGATTACTCCGTTATGGCTAGTTAAGTGCCCAAATCAATTTCTTTTGTCTACACTATTGTGGCAATATCCTTAGCTATTTGACAATTTGACCTGCCCAGTATGCCGCTAAAATAAGTGCCTTTCCAGCACAGAGGTAGCCTGACACTTGAACATCAAAATGTCCTGGTAAGTGCAGTGCGGACGTTTACCTTGCCCATTCTCTTATAGTTCATCCACAGATCCAACGTAGATTGTTGATTCCGAATCGGTTGTTATAGTCTGTTCTGCAGGAAAGAAGGAAAAACCACAACTACATGCAAACTTTGTCTTATGCTTGAATCCTCAGCCTGTCGCCTTAAGTAGTAGAATCGCTACGCAATGAATCCGATACTTGAAGGAATCAGCCGACCACGAAGTGGAATCCAGCCATATGACATTATGACGTTAAGTGACGTATCAGAGTTGCGCCGACTTGCCCGGTCTATAAAAATGGGGCAAATTCAACTCTTGCTCAGCAGCGGATTGCCCAGAAGGAAATCGTCCTATCTGCCCATCATATTTTGATTCAACAGCTTTTCAATCGTGAGTTCTGTGGCAGCTTTTATATTTTTCGAGTTATGGAACAAATATCCCTTAAATTCTTGCGTACAAAGTATAATATCCATGTTCCCAGACCTATGATATAATCACAACTATTGTTTTTTCTTCGGATTTCATGCACTAGTTTTTACTTATCTACGTGTTCATTAAGTTTAGCTGTGATCCCAGCTGCAGAAGATGCATGGTATGCGATTGCAATTGTACCCCATGTACAGTCATTTTGAGTAGTCACTCTCTGACTTGAAGGTTTTTATCAATCATGCTATCTGATCATGCCTGATTTGTATTCAACTTTCTGTGCAGCTATTCTTTACCATGGCTTCCGGTGACAGCTCTCTTGTGAAAATTAATGACGTGGAGTACTCTATGGTAGCCATACCTTCGAAGGACTGTGCACTGGTGTTAAAGGAGAAAGAGGACATGCTGGGATCGATCGATCTTGCTGTCCTTGTGGATGACCTCGGGCGTGTTGGCAACTTTGTGAGGATAGCGTACAACGGCGTTGCGGGCCATGTAGAACTGCAGAAGACGATTCGCAGGATTGGCTACGACGTCACTAAACTATGTGACAAGTCTGCAGTGACCGTTTCCAAGTTCAAGCACGCCTCCACCAGTATCCTTGCTGACCTGCAAGGCACCTATCAATTCTTGTTGGATCACCTGGAAGACATAGCACTGGAGACATTGACATCCATTATGGAGGTCGCAAAGGGTATGGCTGATGCTGCTGAGGGGTTATCTTACGAGTTTGATGAGCAGTCAAAGAAGGTCGAGGGGGCTCTCGAGGACACAATGTCAGCCAAAGGGCAAGAAGAGAAGAACAAGAAGGAAATCGAGAAGAAGAAGCGTGAATTGGAAACCAGTAAAAAGCGCTCTGAAGTAGAAGTGAAAGACAGAGAAGAAGATTACAAAAAGGCCGAGGAGAGATTTCAAGAAGCTAAAAGAAAGCAAGAAGAGGCGGAAAAATCTGCTAAGAATATCTTAAAAAGTCTAGCCAATTCAATCGTTAATGCTGCAGTTGCACCCGCAACCATGGGAATGGTGCGTGACATCAAAATCTTTGAAACTGAAACCGACATGAAAATTGCTGCGGAGTACAGCAAGGAAGGTGAACAGCATAGATTGGACATGCAAAAGCAGCGTGATTCTCGTCGCAAAGCTCTCAGTGATATAGCGGAATTTGCGAAGTCGATCGAAAACTGTGCATCCGACAGCAATCTTGCTACTGCGGCAATTGATGCTCTCCACCACGCAATGGCGGGCTTGAAGAAACTTTCTGCACTGATGCTGAAAGTTGCTCTGTTCTGGAAACAAATGCAAATGCATTGCGAAAGCCTAGCTGGGCCTAAGATGAAGAGAATGGTTGAAGCAGCCATGAAGAAGCCTGAGGAAGACCGCATGAAAGTGTGGACCAACGTTGCCTTCAAGAAGCAGGCCATTATCTATTACTCCAAGTGGGTGGCTCTGGATGGAGTTTGTGGCATATACATGGAGAGGATCAAAGAGACCCAGAAGACATTGTATCAGTACCTCGAGGAGAATCCCACTAATGAACAAGCAAGAAAAAATGTCCGTCAGCTGGCTGTAGATTTCAGGAAGGATCTCGAGGACGCTCAAAAGGAAATTGATGAGCAGGACAAAGCTGCTGAAGAGGAAGAGCCAGTAAAGTAAAACGATGTCTTTACATCTCAGTTTCCAAGTCCACCTGTAGTTTTGGTGCAGTAGAAATAACTATTAATATTATTAGTAGCATCTTCAAAACTGTAACAATAGATTTGTAGAGTGAACATTGTATATGTGTGAACCACACAATGTCATGTAGTTTTAAGAATTCTGCAAATATTATATACAATGGATCTGGCTTGCATGGACTACAGTTCATAGTATTATTCATAATATTGTAAATGCCTGAGG
>CAUJGJ010000347.1:187500-192500 GCA_963170055.1 Halisarca cf. caerulea
AAACGAACCATGTGGGTATGTGCGGACAAAGGTTAGGAAACTTGTAAGGTCTTGAGATATACATAATACAAAGATCAAATGCTTTGGGCATCCTTGAAACTATGCATGTTCATAAGTATCCAGTGGATGAGACTGCTGTTCATGCCCTGAGCTGCCGCAAGAGTGGAGGGCGACATGTTCGTCACAATGCAATGAATGATGTCATCTGTAGAAGTCTAACTGCAGCTGGCATACCCTGCCAAACAGAGCCGCACTCCCTGGTTCGCAGTGATGGGAAGCGCCCAGATGGGGTTACCATGCTCCCGTGGAAGAGTGGGCGTCCTTTGGTCTGGGATGCAACCTGCTCAGACACCTATGCCCCCTCCTATGTAAGTCTTGCTGCTAGCAGAGCAGGTGCTGTTGCTGAAATGGCGGAAAACCGAAAATCAGCACAGTACACTCACTTGTAGTCAACCCACTTGTTCGTGCCTGTCTCAGCAGAGACGTCAGGGGTCTTTGGACAGGAGTCCTTGCACTTCTTGAGAGAGCTAGCTCAGAGAGTGAGAGACAGAACTGGAGAGCCTGATGCTTTCCAGCATCTGTTGCAAAGGTTGTCTGTGGCAATCCAGCGAGGTAACGCCATCTCAATCGTGGGGACCTTCGAGCCAAGACTATCAAGTGACTTGATCTAACTGATAGCCAGTTTATTGTGTTATGTATTGTATTTATATATGTATGTATGAATGTATATATATATATATAGACATTAATTATGAAAAAAAAAGAAAAAAAGAATATATATATACATATATTCAACATATATAAATATAATATATATATATATATATATATATATATATATACAGTGGAACCTGCCTAATCTGGCACCTCTAAACATCGACATTCACCTAAAGCAGCCTACATTCTCTGGCACTGTTCATTTTGCCATATACAAACTGACCTCTATAATCCAGTAACCTGCTAACACGCAATCCTGTGTTGATTCTGCTGTCCTAACAGGCACAAATAAACCTTATAAATCAGCATTTATTCTAAAGCACTTGCTTTGGAAGTCAGAAACGATGTGATAATTGCAAATAGTGTAAAATAAGATTAAGGTAGCTTGCGTTATTTTAGATTACAATTGGACTAATTTATGCACAGGAGGCTAAGTGATATGAATCAGATGCGGTAATTAGCCTTATTTGTATTGCAGCTTCCCACTTGCCACAATTTATGATAGGCCAAAACGTTGTATGTCAGTAAACTCTCACCAATCTAAACAGCCTTCAATTGTTACAGTACTAAAAGTAGCAAAAATGTGTTCAGGTTAGTGCATAAGTTCGGATTCCTGAAAGTTGATACTGCAGGTACTCAGCCAAAATTATTATGGCATACATTGCTACATAAAGCTAACAACATACAGAGCTACATAAAGCTAGCAGCATACATTGCTACATAAAGCTAGCAACATATATACATTGCTACATAAAGCTAACAACATACAGTGCTACATTAAGCTGGATGGACTCAATAATAATAATAATAAATTATAACTAACAAGAGAAAAAGTCAGGTACAAGAAATTAGATGCAACTAGATGAACTCATAATCAATGCTCTAAAGAGAAAAGTAGTCAGTTTTCATCCTCAAGCTGGTTCAGACTACTTAGTCATTTTTTCATGCATTCATGTGTGCATATACGTGTGCATGTGCATGTGTGTGTGTTTATGTTAGAGTTGATATAATATGCTTTAGCCATGCATATCATCTTTATCGTGTTAATTAGCTATTAATTAATACTAATCATTATACTGGCCAGTCATAACCATGCATGCATGATATCCTGCCAGATGAGAAGTATATGCTGTTAGATAGGGTATGATTTTCATGGGTTCAATGCAGTGCCCTCATATTGGTGTAACCACTTGCATGAATCAATTATAATTCCTCTGGCCATTGATCAGATATAGATCTACCCCAAAAGAGGTGCCAATACCACTTGTTTTAGCAGTGTTCTGCTACCATTCGTGGGTAAATGGTGCATGGTTAGCATTTTCCCAAGGTGCTATGGCAGATGGCAGTTGTTACTCGTGGGTCCACTTTCCGACTAGTAATGGAGCCATGTAGACATGATATCTCAGCTTGTTGTAGGAAATTCACTTCTTAGAAACTGTAGTAATTGAATGTCTATATATCAACATGTAAGTAACTTTCAACCACATGTACATGTGTGTGTGTGGAGGGTGTCTGTGTGTGTGATTATTATGTATATGTAGCTATATAGATACATTTTTATTATGTCAGTTGATATAAGTTGTTATGGCCAAATGTATAATAGTATTATTTCGTGTCAATTACTCTATACACTAATCATTACGTATACTGGCCAGTCACAATCATGCATGATATCTGGAATGACAGGCCCGTAGCATGGTGAAAGAAACCAGTCCGGCCATAAAACTAATGATATTATGGTGGAAGTCTACACACACTTTGCGCTTTTAAATCAGTACTATTAGTAGGTAAGCTAAGCAGAAAACTGTACCTGTTTCGTCGTACGTAGTCGTTACCAATCTGGGGATTACCCATGTGTAACACACCACTTCCGCTTAAAAACACGTTCTGGATATCAGTGTATTGTGTTTTCAAGTGGCCTGTTAACAGTGAATCTCTTTGAAGAGTAAGTGATGCAACATTTGCAAGCCTCAGTGGAAAAAAATTGGAAAACTTCCACCAAAAACCATTCCAGCCATGGCCAGACCTGCCGGACCGGTGCTGCGGCCCTGGATGATGAGTAGTACACAAAGGTAGCTAGGGTAGCGTTCATTGGTACAAGTGCCCACATATTTGTGCAACACTTAAATATTCCTCCATTGCATGCATGATCAGATCAACCCATCACAATTTGCAAAAGAGGTGCCAATGCCATTTGTTTGTGTAGTGTCCTGCTGTCATACACATGACCAAATAGCTATATATTGCAATTTTTCCAAAGTGCTACATACGGAAGATGGGAGGGCATGTGCAGCCGGCTATTGTGGTTAACTTCACTTCCCGACTAATTACGTACCCATGTAGATATGATATCAAAACGTGTTGTAGGAAATTCACTTCTTGGAAACGTACTCTACTATATGTTATAATTATTATACAGGTGAATGTCTACCATGCAATGTGTGGGTACTGTTCTTTCAACCATGTGTGTGTGTGTGTGTGTGTGTGTGTGTGTGTGTGTGTGTGTGTGTGTGTGTGTGTGTGTATGCTTGTATGTGTGTGTGTGTGTGTGAGTGTGTATGTGTGTGGTTGTGTGTGTGTGTGTGTGTGTGTGTGTGTGTGTGTGTGTGTGTGTGTGTGTGTGTGTGTGTGTGTGTGTGTGTGTGTGTGTGTGTGTGTGTGTGTGTGCATGTGTATGTTTGTGTGTGTGTGTGTGTGTGTGTGTGTGTGTGTGTGTGTGTGTGTGTGTGTGTGTGTTTGTATAGCTAGATATTTTATATTGGAGTGGATAAGTTGCTATAGCCATCCATGTAATACTATTTCTTTCTTACTGATCATTATACTGGTCAGTTATTATTATACATGATATCTCACATGATGAGTAGTGCATGGAGAAATAACTGGGATAGTGTTCAAGTGTACACTGGATTCATGCAACCACCTAATTTCCTCGATCGATCAGATCGACCTACCACAATTTGCAAAAGAGGTGCCAAAACCACTTGTTTGTGTAGTGCCTGGCTACCATTCACGGATAAACAGTGTATGGTTAGCATTTTCCCAAGGTGGTATGGTACATGGGAGGGCAGTGGGCTCATGTGGGTCGATCATCCCACTTTCACCAGACTAACAATGGAAGCATGTGGGTATGATATCACAACTCGTAGGAAATCCACTTCTTAGAAAAAGGATCACATTTCCATCAACATGGGGTTCTTTCAACCATGGCGTTTGTCGATTACTGACTGGTCTGAGAGGGAATACTTTATAAAGCATAACATAGGACCTTGGCTGTTTTGTGTGTATGCAGAGAAACCTCTCTAATCCGACACTCAATGGGACTAGTATCACTTGTGTGTATATACCAGAAGATACTGTTGGCCAATTATTTACATTGTGCATGGTTAGAAGTTGTGTTCACCACAAGATCACTGTCCATTTTCAAGAGTTTTTGACAACAGCAAGTTGAGGAGTCTTTGTACTATGAGAGATCAAAGACATTTGTGATATTATCCAGTGTGTATGCGTGTGCGTGTGTGTGTGTGTTTTTGTGTGTTAAGGTGATGCATTGTTGCTGTGAGGCACATGCAGTAGCTTTAGTATGTACATTATATCAAATTTATATATAGATAGAAGATCACATAATATTGACTTAGTCTATATGCGAGCAACTATCTATGGGCTGTTTTGGAAAAAAAAATAGCACAAGGGTGTATTAATTCTCCCTTTACCATCACTGGATACGATTTATATGATTGCTGAGTGCATGTAGGCATGATGTCAAATGCTCACACTGCAAAGTATACTGTACATGCATAATATAAATTCATAAATTGCAAGGTAATTGAGTCTGTATTGTTACTCATGACATATCAAGAAATAATGTACACTTTTAATAGATAGCAATCGTATGCATGGTAAATTCCTCTGAGTCAACTGGACTCCAGGTGTAAGGGTTGCTGGAATGGTGAAGACCTTTGCATGTGTTGAGGTCATTCGGGCTGTACATTCCTTGTCAGAAGGTTACCATGGACTCCCCACATGATTTACATAGCATTTCCTACTATATAAAAGGATCATGCTTATGTTGACATTGTCACAATGTGTAAGAGGATCAATCAGGACCCCTCCCCTCCTCCCCCCCCCCCCACACACACTTTGCAAGAGGATTGATATTACAATGTATAATATACAAATTATACTGAGACATTGTAATTATCATCACTAAATTAAAAAATCAGGGTTGCACTTAATATTGTGTGCGTATATGCATGTGTGTAAAGATGTGCGTATGTGCGTGTGTA
>CAUJGJ010000347.1:195000-197500 GCA_963170055.1 Halisarca cf. caerulea
ATGCTAATTAATGTCCATGCTTGTGTGGACGTGAATGCATATTATGTGCATTGTCTATTTATATATACATGCATGCATTTATGTGTGTATAACTATGTGTGCACCTGTATGCATGACATAGCATGAGTGTATAGTGTATGATTTATAAATTATATAATTAGATTATATATTATATCTATATATATATATATACATATATATATATATATATATATATATATATATATATATATATATACCGTATTCTCTCTAAAAATTCGTCATTCTAATTTTCGTCAGGTCTAAATCTTTGGTTTATTTGTATTCTAAACCTGTCGAATTTTCAGCCATTCTAATTTCCGTTATGTGACTCTAATTTTCGTCAGGTACCGGAAGTGATCTAATATTTCGTCATCTCCCCGCAGTACTCGATGAATTCGTTCGCGACGATCTCCGGCAACGAGTGTATTTTGTTCTTGTAGACACGGAGTCTCACTAAGACGAACAATTGCGATATTTTCTTTGTCTTTAAAGAAGGAAATACACACCGCTTGTGCTTATTTCGGCTTTCTTCGTGGATTTTTGTTTGTCCAAGTACGCAAGAGGGTCAACATGGCGTACCTCCCATCACTAAAAGCTGGAATTATAGGATTCGAGAATAGCTTTCTAAAGTTTCGTCATATTCTAATTTTCCTCTAGAAATTCTATATTTTCGTCAGGGCAAACAATTTAGGGAAACCCTATTCCATTCTAATAGAAAGACGAATTTTTTGCTGCATTAGGTGTGACGAATTTTTAGAGAGAGTACGGTATATGTATACAATATATGTGCACATTTATGTCATATAATAGTTACTGTATGTGTTCTGAATCATGTGCATGTGTTTTGTAGGTGTGTGTATTTGTGTATGCATGCATGCACGTGTGTACATGCATGCGTACGTGCATGTGTGTGTGTGTGTGTGTGTGTGTGTGTGTGTGTGTGTGTGTGTGTGTGTGTATGTACATTTCTACCAAAGTTCAAGTGTAAAGTAGTGCGTAGTGTTTGTGTGGAATTCTTACTATTGGCTTCAGCATCACGCACAAGCTTTTCAATGTCTCGATCTCTGATGTATGACTCTTTATACATCTTTGTATCAACCACAAAAGTATGTTCTTTGTATGTCCCAACAATGTCAGGGTAACAATCTTTTCCTTCTTTGTCTATTCCCAATTGTACTCCTGTCTGCTCTGATTTCATTTCAACCCCATTGATGCTACTGAGGGCAGCATGTACATCTTTTTCAAAATCTTTTGGTGTCTGCACAATGTTATAATAGCTTACATGGTCAAAGAGAATGTGAAATCATGCAGATGTACAGCAACAACTTTCAACTTGTACAGTGCAAGGAATGCCAGCCCATCATTGTTTCCCATCTGTCAAGGTTTGTACATCTTTAAAGAGTGTGTAAATTAATACAAAATACAAACAACTGTAAATTCCTGCTGAATGTGGAGTTAATAAGTATGCGAGCACACCTGTGACAATATCCACCATAGGGGTATCGAAACGCATGTACATGCAATACCCTGCAGTAGGGGTAATGAATTAGTTGCCTCTATACATTAGCCAATAGCCATAACACACTCAAATAAGCTACATTTCTGGGTCCCTGGTTTGTTGTTGGTACACCAAAGAGAAAACTGCAGCTGATATGAGGTAATCTTGACACCCTCATGTCTGCAATTGCCTTTCCTTAGATATATATCACATTTTTGGTTCAACATCTGAGTAGTTCCAATAAAATGCCCAAGATTTAGCACAATGGCAAACTTTGTTTACATATTCTCCAGAATTGTTATGAAAACAGTGAAAAAGGCAGACACAGTGGTGACTAGCTTAAAATAATTGGCCAGTACAATAAAATAGTATATACAAAAGTAGCCTGCTACATGCAATTTGCAGAACATGTCTGCATGTGGAAAATATGTGTAATACCACAGAGAAGAAGTCAATTTAATGGATATACCTTATCCATGAATGTAAGTCCAATGGATTATGCAGCGGAAATGTGTAGTACCAACGGTGGGCAACCTGCGTCACTTTTATGGGACCTGGTTTAGGTGATCAATGTGATCAGCAAACTTCCCTTCACACACTGCCCTACGTACTCCCACTCTTCTTATATTAACATGTATACACACAAATATAATATTATCCTTATATATGTGATATATAATAATATTATATATGCACACACACATGTAAACAATGATTTTGTAGTATTATCACATATAGCATATGTTCCAAACTCCAATAAGTTCCCACTATATAAACTACTTGCAAATTCATTGGATATCTTTACCATCTTAGTGTAGTTGTTACAGGTGCATGCCATATTTCCTACTAGTGAGGGATCATAATTATATCTACAAACTTGAGAAAGTGCAGTTTGCTAGGAATTACATGTACCTGTGTAAATCATTTGATCATTTCAGTGGATGCCATGGCCACCACACATCTGTGGATACCCTGACAACC
>CAUJGJ010000347.1:205000-222500 GCA_963170055.1 Halisarca cf. caerulea
AATATTAACTGACACCATAATCACTAATGCATGTGAAATG
Organism: Halisarca cf. caerulea; assembly: GCA_963170055.1. Taxonomy (NCBI): domain Eukaryota; kingdom Metazoa; phylum Porifera; class Demospongiae; order Chondrillida; family Halisarcidae; genus Halisarca; species Halisarca cf. caerulea. The sequence goes on from CAUJGJ010000347.1 coordinate 205,041, forward strand.
TTCATATGCATTCCCTACAAAGGCAAGCACAAAATGCCCGCCTTAATTGCTGGGTAGTTGTGCATATTCTGGTACATGTGCATGTGTGCACAGTGATGTTCCATGTACTATGTGTTTTGCAACAACAGTGTGTAAAATTATAGCGAAAATTGTACACTCAATTCACCAATAATTGATTCCATTTCCGAGAGTGCGCGGAAATGAAATCTAATTACATGATTGTGATGAACCCCCAGCGCGTAAAATCGATCAGAATTATTTTTAATTTGTACAATGGAAATTATATATCACATGCATGTGAAGTATCGCTTATATACATTAATTTTGTTTATACTTTATTAGCAATGAATACGTATACATTGGATACAAATTTTCAATATCATACATTTAATTGTACAGTAACAATATACTGTCTCCTATTCTCAGAGCCCCAGGAAGGAATTCTATAAGCCACATGTGTGGTGTGATGGTGAGTGTTTGCATTGAGTGTTCATGCAAAGTGCATGTCATATATAACTACGACGTGTTATTCTTCTACAGGAGTTGTGAACGTTGTGACTGACAAAAGCAAGGAAGAAGAAGCTGCTGCTAAGCTTGAGTAAGAGTCTATCTGAAATTGTGCATCCAGTCTAGTTGTATATGGAGACCTACTGCTACTCAGTGTACAAAGTGTGATCATGATACTGTAAACGCTGGTGATTAAACGCTGCCGGATGTTAGGGGCCCACTTTTTCTTAAGCGCCTACCTGGCTGTTGGTATTATCGGAATGGCATTGCTAACGTATGGCTATTAAAACAGGTTATTTTTTATACCCTTCGATTATTATTTAAGGACTTGCCACAATGTCTGGACTTTTCACTGTTTTCATAACATTCTCAGGAAATTTGTAAATAAAGTTTGTTATGATGGCAGTTTGAGCTAATTTTATTGGATACCTCCAGAATTTGAACTCAGAATGGCGTAAATCTCAAGGGAACCAAAACATGTTGATGCACAAAGTGACCCATTTCAGCTGCAATTTGTCTTTTGAAGTTGCAATAACAAATCCCAACCCTGAAATATGGCTTATTGGGATAAATAATTGCCATTGATTCAGTGGTAGAGTCAATAAATTTGTGAACTCAAGCTGCATGGTTAAGGTTCACAAATTTGTTGACTTTGCTCTGTTATACATTCAAAACAGCAGTATTTCAGGGGACCTTAAAAAAAATTGAAGGGCTTAAAAAATAACATGTTTTAAGCGGGTGCTCTATGTTAAGTGCCTATTTCCTTACTGCCACATCTTTAAGCACACATGCTATAAACAACCAGCGTTTACAGTATGTAAATACCAGAGCCAGGGGAACTATTGCATGGGGTAGGTATAGGGCCATTGCCCAACCACTTTCCGTACAAAACCCTATATATTGAAAATACATGTTGCAAATTATAGACAGCTATCATGAATAGTCATTATAATTATTGTTACAGTGCATGAGTTATCTATCTTGAAATGCCCCACCCCTTTTGGATAGCTTCCTCTAGGCCGCAACACTGTTACAACTATACAACACTGCACACTTGCATCCTTCTTCTTCCATTGTGTGCATGCAGTTCCTTGAGTAAGAGATTGGACGAACTGTTGAAGGAGATGAGAGCAAAGGACATGAAGGAGGAGCCGGCTGGTATACTTCCCCTTGGTGATCCTGGTGACACCAGAAGTGATGATCACGATGTTGATGGTGATCACGATAATGATGGTGATGGCCTTCATGGTGATAATAAAGATGTTGCTGGCAACCAGGATGATGAACACTATGGTCTTATTAATGCGCACGTATAATTATAATATAAAGTATATTAAATTATGCATAGTATATTAATACTAAATTCAATTAATTAGTCAAAAAATACATAATAGTAGTTGGGAAACAATTAAGTATGCTGGTTTGTACATTATTTTTAAGTTAGATAGTGTAAAACTGACTTTTATATTGTATATACTATTAGCAATTAATCCTTACATTACACAATTAATGATAATGGTATGCACTCATTCATGTACACAATAGGATCATGCACATTTGCAGTAGCTGGACCTCTTTGCTTGATCCTCCATTTACATCAGCTTGCAACTGACGGAGCAACCACTCTTGTTAAGTAATACTCAATAATGCTAAATTGACCTTGATCGACTTTATAAATAACACAATATAATCATTAATTTTGGGTTAATCCTCGATCCACATCGACCCCAACATCCTCAGTCTACTAGCACCAAAATCTATTGCTATGTTGACATGTGTAATCAGCCCTCTATTTTGCCTGATTCAATCCGTGACACATGCAAATCTGATAAAAAATTATTCCAGTTGTTTGCACTTAGAACGGGTGTCAACATTCCTACAGTAGTTCTAAAAATGGCAGAAAGCCTGCTGGAGAGTTCTGTCATTGTGCTACACACACACACAGACAGGCAGACAGACAGATACACACACACACACACACTGCATGCACACACACACACGAATGAACGCACACACGCACGCACGCACGTACGCACACACATGCACACACACACACACACACACACACACACATATACACACACGCGCGCGCACACGCACGCATACACATGCACACACAGAAACAAACACTTGTACGTATAATAATCCACCTAACTGACTATAGCTGTAGGCAATGCGTACCACAACAAACCACTCCTACAGGACCATTAATACTATAGGCGATGCCTCTTACAGTCAAGTGGTAGTTGCCTCCTATATACTTGATAATGTACCCGAGAAGGTACAGCACCTCCACTGATAGGTGATAGATTGATCAATCCAGTATATATATATATATATATATATATATATATATATACTGATATATATATATACTGCAGTGAAGTGCGGCATGCAATGTAAGCCACATGGCTACACTACAGTGTGATCACGCCATGGATGCTAAACTATGCTGTCAATAATATGATGGTACACATTAAACAAAATTGATTCCCCTATGAATATCATTACTAACTGATTAGCAGCTATATAAAAATCAATGTGAAAATCACAGTGATCAGTTGCTCAACACTCTTCAAACTTCATTCAAAGGCCAAGGTACAGAGATGGGTGGAGGTAACTCCAAGGAGGTCATTGTGAAAGTCGAGAGCGAGGAAAGCAAGCACATGAAGCTGATTTATCAGCTGGAAAATCAGCTCAAACAGCTGAAGGAGGAAGTGACCAGCGTACCAGCAGTTATTACCGAATCAGATGGTGTGAAAAAAACAGTTGACATGCACTATCCAAGATGCAGTAGTCATACGTTACACGGACCTCACAGACTCCTCGGTTCAAACTCTTCGAACAACGAGAGAGATGAAAGAGATAAATCGTTGGTACGAACAAAAGAGGTTCGAACGGAATGGTAATAAGGTGTTTGGGATCGAGCTTCACTACACAGTAAGAGCCTTTGAAGAAAAGAAGGGAGTCCAATACCTGAATGCCAGTAAGGACACAGTTGTGATGATTGCTTACAAAGTTGCAGTCCACACCATGAATGGGGAACTTGAGGATTATGCTACCAAAGAAGAAATGGAGGCTATTCAACTGTAGAACTGTACATTGTAGGACATTGAGCATCATGATTAGATGATTTACTAATAGTGGTAACTTGTATACTACATTTTGTAGCACAATTGAATAGTAACTGTATTGGAACTTACACATAAAGTACCCATTATGTAGTTGCGTTGGTAGAAATGCATAATAGCAATACTTGAGTTCTATAATTATATGTGTGGTGAAACCTCTCTAATCCAACGCCCATTGGGACTGGAAAATAAAATTGGATTAGGAGGTTGTCTGATTAGAGAGGCGATTTTGTATTGAGAAGGTCCATGTGTGTGCTAATATATTTGGTGTCAGTTAGAGAGGTTGTTGGATTAGAGAGGTGTCATATAGAGAGGTTTCACTGTAATAATGCTATAGACTGAGTGCAGGTGAATCTGTATTATACTCCCAACAACACGGATATTGTGTGATTGTACATGTGTGTAGCTCGTGTGTACGGTCACACATTTCATCAGTACATACACACACATATTTTCACGCACACACACACACACACACACACACACACACACACACACACACATACACACACACACACACACACACAGTTGTGTCAGTCCTCTTGCATAAAAGCGCGTACACTTGTTTGAGGACATCTTCCCTGAGCATACAGCATGCAGTCCATAGCACGGGACATCCCATAATCCCATATCTGAGAGTTCACCTCCTGGTACAAAGAAACTTACGAGAAGGGCTCTTGTTCCATCTACAAAATGGGGCTTGAAGGAAGTATCAAATTACGTAGGAGTATGGCAGATTCTGAAGTGACTCTATATAACAAACTTGGACTTCACAAGATGGTCAGATTAGAGAGAATGCCAGACTATGGAGGTGCTAGCTGGATTACAGAGGTTCACTCTTACAGTACAAAAATATAGTGAAAATTACATTCATAGGTTAGAGATGCATTAAGTTTGTAAAAACTTTGATCATTAGCACTACAATGAAGGTAACAGCATTGGCTGACAGTGGCAGACATATATACACACAAACACACACACACATATGTACACACACACACATACATACGTACACACACACACATACACACGGATGTACACACGCATGTATATACGCATGCACAAACACGTACACATGCACGCATATGCACAGACACATAATATACACACATGCATGCAAGCCCATATGCACATGCATGTGGAGCGGAAAATACCACTGCATATAGGCAAATTGAAAGAAACAAGCACTCTAGATCTAGATCTAAAGTTAATGTGGACATGAGAGAACTGCACTGCTTAGGTACAACAGTGGTATGTGACCTGTTTGTAGAGTACACGGGTGGGGTAGCTGTCATATTCAGTGCAGAATGCTGAAGAAACTACCCATAAATAGGTAACTTAACAATGTCAGGCACAATCCAGACCCAGTAGAGTAGAAATAATTAGGTCAATTAGTGCTGTGTGTCCGTGCACATGTATTATATATACTCTTGCATGTGTGCAGTCATGCATTCGTGCACACAGACACACTTACATGTGCATATGCACCTGCATATCTATGCAAACATGCATGCATGCACACACACACAATACACACATATACAGATGCACACACATACATGCACACATACACAAATCATACACACACACGCAAAAACACACACACACACAGACAGACACACATACACACACACATACAGATGCATACACACACACACACACACACACACACACACACACACACACACACACACACACACGCGCGCGCGCGCGCACACAAAGAAACAAACACACACACACACACACACACACACACACACACACACACACACACACACACACACACACGTATGCACACAACAGGGAGCTGGGGCCAGAGGCCATCTGGATATTGGTAACTACTACGTGCAAGTTTCCGGCTTTTGGAGAGGTACATGTAGATAGTGAAGGAAGAGCCACAATACAGTACAGTAACTGAGGGCTGTAAAAAACTGGGGGAGGGGTAAGTGTGTACGTAGTAATGTGAGGTATACAGGAAGCTTAAGGATAGAAGGGTTAGGGGCAAAACTGCATGTATGTTCCTACAGTGACAATAGTCCTTGTATAGACATTGATATAAGGTGGTACTTAAACCGTTTTACTCTAAGTTGTCACGTTTTCATTTAGACTAACAATGTGTAATGCTCATTCAATTTAAATTATAATGGTTTTGAAGGACTGTCTTATAATAGAAAATTTATATAAGAGTAATAGAGAAGTCTGAATTACTTGTATTATAATAATTATAATGAGGGTTAGGGAATGAGGTGGGAAATGTTTTCAAAACAATCATCAAAGTTTATAAAATACGAGAACACTGTGCTCAATGAGTGGTCAGCTGTAGCAAATGCTTGATCTTCATTGCTTTGTGATTTGAGTGTGTAAGCCAGCAGCCCACACGTGTTTATAATTAATTTTGAATTACTTTAAGAAGGTTTGAGAATAGTTCAGTTGACAGTACCAAAGTACAGGAGAGAGCTATTGCATGGTCCAATGTGCATGTGGATGTGTGAGGGCATGCAGACAACTTACTGTAGGTCCTACAATGGTATGTGGTCCATTTGTAACATGCACAGGTGGGGTAGCTGTCATATTCAGTGGGGAATGCTGATGGAAGTACTCAATAACAGGCAACACACACACACACACACACACACACACACACACACACACACACACACACACACACACACACACACATGCACACACACACACACACACACACACACACACACACACACACACACACACACACACACACACACACACATACACACACACACACACACACACACACACACACACACACACACACACACACACACACACTCACTATGACATACAAGCTTATTGGCTTTTAGGCAGAAAGTGAAGGAGAGCCATAGTAAAGTATATTTTGAGATGTTAGAGAGAAGGGGACAGTACACATCGATCGATATTGTATAATATATTATATACAGAACTATCAGTAATTTGAAGCATAATAAACACCAGTGGATATGGAGTAGGGTTTGGGATATGTCCCTCTGGTGAATATTGTCTTTCTTATCTGCTATAAATATATTGGTGCCAACATTAGGCCCTGTCAAATAATAATATAATAATGTAGGCTTCTAAATAGTTCAGTTGACCGTACCAAAGTACGGGAGAGAGCTATAGTGCATGATACAATGTGCATGTGGATGTGTGAGGGCAGACTATACCAAGGGTCCAACAATGGTATGTGACCTGTTTGTAGAGTACACAGATGGGGTAGCTGTCATATACAGTGTGGAATGTTGTTAAATATACCCATAAATAGATCACACAACAAACTCCAAATCATTAGAAGATTTGTGTGTATAGCTTGTCCTTTTACACACATCCAACCTCGAGATCGCATGCATGCTCACACACACACAGACACATACACACACATATACACACATGCAAACACACACACACACACATGCACACACACACACACACACACACACACACACACACACACACACACACACACAAACACACACACACACACACACAAACACACACACACACACACACACACACACACACACACACACACACACACATGCACACACAATCCTGATACATATACCCAAATTCTACCCATGCACTCCGAAGAAATCAAACACATGCAAGCTAACACTAGACCATCCTTCTGGTATATGCACTATGTGTGTTTTTGCAAAATTAATTCAGTTCTTATGTATAGGTGCCCATTTTCTTCCTGTCATCCCTACAGATGGAGTACTATACCCTACTCTGGGATAATACATTATGCATATAATATATAGCATGTCATAACAATACACAGATACACATTACATAATATCATTCTTACAATACCCAATTTTATGTATAGCTACTGTGCCAAAGTAGTGAGCTCTAGCTATGAAATTATAAATTCAAAAGGTGATTTTCTTTGTCTTAAGTTCACCAATGCTGGTTTGCGTGATGCAGAACCTGAAGATACTGTGATCAGGATACAATTCATCTCCTGCGATAACCACGGATCCTCCTTTCTTCATAGCATCAGCTTGAGCCTTTAGAACATACAGTTTGCCATCATAGCGAAACGCAGTGACGTCCTCGTTATCATCCGCTTCTTTAAGATCATTGAGAGCATTCTGACCATAGGGCTCACCGGGTGTGTCACAAACAATAGTTTTGATCTTACTAACCTGACGTTGAAACACAGGAATTTTTATCTGGTAAGACATGGCAAACTGGATTAGTTGTGCTTTCTTTACTTTAGAAAATGCTTCAGCATCGCTTCCCAAGCAGAGCACTCCGCCAGCCTCGAAATTTGTGAACATGTACCCCTTGGTGCACATCCTAGTGTAGCACTCGCCCGGTCTCACCACTTCTTGAAACTTCAGATGCTTAATACTGTCCGGATACCCTGCAGTCCCCGAGAATACACTGATGGGCAGCTTGGTGTGGTTGACTAGGGCAAAATAGTGGTCATTGTTAATCTCATGGGCCTCATAGCATTTAGGATCCCACTCAACAGGCCACACAACTGAAGAGTGACGCGCATCATCAACTGTGTAGTTTGGCTTGGGCAGTCCAAGTATCTCTGTACAGTAGTCGTCAATGATGGCAATTGTGGGGGACTTTTGCAAATCGGCATACGCAATCATTTTGAGACGCTTACGGTCTCCAACCATTCCAGCAGCTGAAAGTAGGGTCTTGTCAGACAGAAAGCCTAACAATTCCCTCCCCTTTTCTTTCAAAGTTTCAATATCCCCTTTAATCGTTGGAAGGTGAGAAGACTCAAACTGGTGGGCCAGTCTTAGGTGAGACATCAACATAGCGCAGTATAGGATGGATACTTTGATGTAGAGGCTAACAAAAGACACACAGGTGGCAGCTTCAGGCTCTGTGTTGACTTTGCGGCACACCTCACATGTCAAAAGACCTTGAAGTTCAACAACCTTATCATAGCGACTTGGGTCATAACCGGCATAAGGGGCTTTGTGACGAATTTGTAGGTCCAGCTCCCTCTGAATCTTGTCGCCAACATCTATCCAAGCCTGTGCCTTGCTGTTGAGCTGATCAATGTTGAAGTTTTTGAGGGCAGCAGTTATCTCTGCTTTGACAATTTTATGAATTTTCGAAGGCAGGCTTTCTTGTGGTTCCCAGTCTGTGACAAGAAACTTGTAGAAGACACATGCAATTTGTAGCACACCAGATACCACAGCTCCCGGAGGTCCAGCCAGAACAGCAAAAGACGAAATAGTTGAAATAACACCAACTATGAATTGGTGTGGGTCTCCACTTCTCAAGGCATCTGCAACACCAAGCATCTTCTCTGCAGCAACAGCTACCTGCTGTAGTTTGTCACCAACACCTTCAACACTAATAGAAGATTTCTTATCTGTTTTCACAAGTTCCTTATATATTAAGTCTATCTTCTGCTGCCATTCTTGTTTTCCTTCCTCCTTTGCCTTTGAATTATTACTCAGAAACATTTGATCACCCATTCCCTTGAAAGCATCACACATACGCTTAGTAACCTTTGAACCTGTTTCTTCTGCCATTATTGCAATACTGGATTCTTACTTCTCAATATTACTGTATTCATGAAGTTTCCAAAGTGGCAAAGGATCCTTGTACTTCAGAATCTCTGGGTTCACGTGCACTACTCTCACCTCACACAGGAGGATACTGCACTGGAATACATGCTGTCCCAGTGACCTAGTTTATACGTATATATGTACAACCATTGTACCCAAATAAGGACTTTTGAAGCCACACCGCAGACATTGCATTATAATAAATTCACACCTATTTTATATTAATACCCATGCATACCCTTAATATGCATGCCAATGTAAGGTGTTCAGGCAATCCAGTCTGAATTTGTACACATATACTATCATACAAAAACACAAATACTGTACTCAGTGCAAAGTTTAAGCAGATATATAAAGGCTTGGACCTGAGTTGTAGTTCATTCCATACCAGCTAAAATGTCTAAAATAGATGACTGGAGGAAAGTAACTGTTGTGAAACAGAAGGTTCTTGGATTCATAACGGCAGCAAAAGATGTCGTAGACCATCACGATGCTGGGGAAAAGATACTGAATGATGCGGCTGACGATCTCGACGCTTCCTATAAAAAAGTTTTTATTGCAAATGTGAGTGCATATGTAGCGATGGGGGGTGGAGCAGCTGCAGTTGGAGCTGGATTATTCCTCACATTGCTTGGACCGGGAGCAATAATAGGTGTACCATTAATGGTTGGTGGTGGAGCAGCTTTAGCAGGAGGGGTAGCAACTAGAGTTGGAACTGCCATTGGGGACTTCGTTAAAAAAAGGATTGCTCTGAGTAAATGCGATGATTGGATAAAATCTAACGCAGAATTGAGCAAAGCACTAATTGAAAAGTGTGATGCCTTACAGCAGTATGTTGCTGAGAAAGAAAAGCAATCCAATAAAACCAGAGGAGAGATTATGGCTGAAGCTCTTGGTGACCGAGATATAGCTGAGAAATTTCAAGTGCAGCTTGGAAAAGCAAATAACACTATTGAACAATGGAAAACAACCATGGCAATGGATGTTGGAAAGCTTGTTGCTGCACTACTTGTACCAGTTGCTGCTGAAGTAGCCTTACCGCTTCCATTTGTTGCACCTGTTCTCATTGCAGTGGACCTGTCGCTCCTCATTAAGACAGCTTATGAAGAGCACAAGGAGGAGGGAGGAACCATACTAGCAAACAAATTGAGAAAAGCAGCAGAAGCACTGAAGAAAGAGACTCACGAACTTCGTGTATTAGCAGAAACAAAACTTTAGCACTTTGTGATAACATAATGTTATATTAATGTGTGTGCACAGAACTACACTGTGACCTAACTAATACTGAAGGCAATTCACACATTATCATTGTCAACTTTTTATGAGCTTTACTGTCTCTGAGTTGATCACAAATGTCAACACGAATTTCATATAATGCAAGTATGAACCAGGAATCCTGCACATCGATCATCACTGCGGGCTATACATACAGGCCCAATATATCAAGGGCACCTCCATTACATCCACGCACACAAAACAAATATAACACGATCGAGGAGAAACTTATGATGTTTATACCAGCAATTATTGTTTATTCCTGAACAGAGCTACCCAATGTATGATTTATGACCACTTCACTCTTGGGTATTCGCTCATCGCTCTAAAGGTCAGGATGTATAGATCTGTGCTGACGTCATTAAAATGGAGGGAAGGGATTGATAAGTATAATCTCGTGTCAAACCATACATTGCATTGTATTATTCATTTTAGGAGGAAATGCCCCTTTCAGCCAAGTATAATGCTTTTCAAGTCCTCCTTAATACATGTAAACCATAATTATAATACTCTTGTGCAATACAATCAGTGATATGATCATGGGCGCACAGATGGACGTCACTTGGACACGCCATTTTATACCCACCACCCTGGCCGATGGGACAACTGGTCAGGGAATTTCCCAGAGTATACATCATAAACCAGGCAAAAAGCTTATCGAACTACTCATTGAATACTACGTATTCACGTTGTTATATGGCATATAGGATAAAAGGTTACATTTAGATCATCTGTGGTACACAAATAGTGATCTTATTATATATATATATACTGCATGTGCTCTCAAATAGTAAGCAAATTGACATTATTATTCAAAGTATCATGAGAAAAAATGGCATTGCTGGTGCAGTATTATTGGTCTCGCTACATGAATCAAATTAAACTAATACTTGGTACATTCAGTGCCCATTATTCTCTGTACATTTGAAAACAAAAATAATAATGAGTTAAGTTACCGTGCGTGCTTTAATTTTTGCGGGGTTTAAGATTCGCGATAATCGCAGATTGGATGCCATCTGTAAAAGTTTACAGCAGCGAAAACTTAGATCAGGCTCTTGTGACATGGCAAAACATGGACGTCTGCAAAATATAAATGAAAAACTGCTAAAAGCCAAAATCCACAAAATATACACCCTGTGAAAATTAAAGCGTATACTGTATGTTATCAACTTGAACTCTTTACAACTACAATCTAACCCATGTCCATTGAACAAAAGTTAAAGATCTCAATAATAGTATTATTTAGACAGGATACCCCGTCAGCCCCTTGAATGGACTTCCAGGGGGTCCTGTGATGATATACATACAATCTCATACACACAACAGCAAACAAAGACACAACCTCAGAATTGCCTGCTTCACAAACTATGGCACAAACATCCCTGTGGTGTAATCTATTAACATACCTTTATGTGATGTAATCTTAGCTTCACCTTTATTCCTATAATCAAGCATGGTGTTACTATTAATAACTATTGTAAGAGTATTTAAGCACTTGCATGTTTGCTATCATTGAGTGTTGTGTAACTTAGTGTTGTTAGCCAGTGTGGCAGTTAATTAATAGCAATTGTCCAGTGACCAGTGTATCGCTATCACAACGCCGCTACTGAGTTATTGTACATGGTGTCAGAAGTGGGATCCCTGTAGTTCTCCAAATTCAGAATGGCTAGTTTAAGATTACAGCCTCCAGCATCTTTCAACTTTCAGCAGCCTGATGAATGGCCTAGATGGAAAAGCAGATTCGAACAGTTTCGAGCAGCATCGGGTCTATCGGGAGAAGCAGAAGAGCGACAAGTCAGTACGCTACTTTATTGCCTCGGTGAGAACGCAGAGGATGTCTTGAATTCCACCACAATATCACAAACGGACAGAAAGAAATATGATAAAGTCCTTGAGCAATTTGATACTTTCTTCAAAGTAAGGAGAAATGTAATTTTCGAGCGGGCAAGATTTAACATGAGAAAACAGCAGCCAGTCGAATCCGCCGAAGAGTACATCACAACACTCTACAGACTAGCAGAAACGTGCGAGTTTGGTGACCTCAAAGAGGAGCTTATTCGAGATCGCCTAGTAGTCGGTATTCGGGACACCGTGCTTTCACAGCGACTTCAAATGGAACCAGACCTTACCCTCGAAAAGGCAAAGAAATCAATTCGTCAGCGTGACGCAGTACGGGAGCAGCAAGGAATACTCCACAAAACAGATACACCACAGCAAAGCCTCGATGCAATGAGCAAACGCAAACCACACCAAACCTCACAGTGGAAACAGGGTGGAAAACCCTCACACTATCGCACTAATAGCAACCCCCAAAAAACATCCGATTCGAAGAAATGTTCACGTTGTGGAAAAGGGCCACATCCTCGCAGTACCTGCCCTGCAAAGGATGTAACTTGCCATAGGTGCCAGAAGAAAGGGCACTACAGCAGTCAATGTTTCAGCAAACGCGTTGCTGAAGTGGCAATTCAACAAGAAGGAGATCGCTATCAGCAGGAGGAAGACCTTGACACGGTTTACCTCAACATAATTGGTTCAGGAAACCCCACATCAAAGTCGTGGAACACCCCCATTAAGGTCAACAAATGCATCATATCCTTCAAGCTAGACACTGGTGCAGAGGTAACAGCCATGACAGAACAGGCTTTCAATCAACTCAAAGGAGTCACCTTAAGGAAGCCCACCAAAACAATTTGTGGAGCAGACAGGAAGCCTCTAAAGGTTTTGGGACAAATCAATGTCACCTTATCAGCAAAAGGGCAAAGCTGTAACCAAGCTGTCTACATTGTCAGAAACCTTTCACAAAATCTATTAGGCCTACCAGCTATCCAAAGCCTCAACCTCTTAGCACAAGTAGAAGAGGTCACGGGACAACTTGGTGATGTCCCCAATCAATTCCCAAAGCTATTCACAGGATTGGGAACCCTGCAAGGAGACTTCCATATTCATCTACAACCAGATGCCACACCTTTCGCCCTTCATACCCCAAGGAATGTCCCTCTACCACTTCGTCAAAAAGTGAAGAAAGAGCTAGAACGAATGGAATCCATGGGAGTAATCTCAAAGGTTGATGTACCCACACCATGGTGTGCCGGCATGGTAGTGGTTCCAAAGAAAGATGGTTCAGTTCGCATCTGTGTTGATCTAAAGCCATTAAATACCGCAGTTCTCAGAGAAGTACACCCCTTGCCGAGAGTCGATGACACCTTAGCACAGCTAACAGGAGCCAAAGTCTTCAGCAAATTAGATGCAAACAGCGGATTCTGGCAAATACCAGTTGCTGAAGATTCTCGCCTTCTTACCACCTTCATCACCCCTTTTGGCCGCTTTTGCTTCAACAAAATGCCCTTTGGCATATCCAGTGCTCCAGAACACTTCCAAAGGAGGATGAATGCCATCCTTGATGGACTTCCTGGAGTTCTTTGTCTAATGGACGACATCATTGTGTATGGTTCAGATAACAATGATCACAACACACGTCTCCATGTCACTCTTCAGCGTCTCGAAACAGCTGGAGTCACCCTCAACAAAGCCAAGTGCCAATTTGGGAAAGATACCATTACTTTCTTGGGTCATGTCATCAGTTCCAAAGGTATCTCTGCAGACCCAACCAAAGTTGCTGCCATTGTCAACATGCCAACCCCTTCCAACGTCACAGAACTCCGACGCTTTATGGGTATGGTGAACCAACTTGGGAAATTTACATCAGACATTGCAGAACTCTCCAAACCCCTCCGCGAACTACTAAGCAAGAAATCCACATGGTTGTGGGGACCAAGTCAAGTCTCTGCATTCCAGAAGTTAAAAACAGCCCTGACAACGCCAACAGTCCTTGCTTGGTATAACCCAGCTGCAGACACAAAACTATCTGCAGATGCTTCAGCCTACGGTTTAGGAGCAGTCCTTTTACAAAAGTCTATTGATGGAGAATGGAAACCCGTAGCATATGCCTCTAGGTCAATGACAGAGACTGAGATGAGATATGCACAGATCGAAAAAGAAGCCTTAGCCATAACATGGGCATGTGAACGCTTCTCAGATTACATCTTGGGAAAGAATATCACTATTGAGACAGATCACAAACCCCTTGTTCCACTCCTCAGTACTAAACACTTGGACAGCATACCCCCACGAGTACTACGCTTCAGACTCCGCCTGATGAGATTCAGCTACAACATTTTACATGTACCAGGGAAATTGCTTTACACTGCCGACACCCTCTCCAGAGCGCCTCAGAGCCATTCAGAAGAGGACAAGAGGAAATCTTACAACATAGAGTTCAACCTATCTGCTATCCTCCAACAACTGCCTGCCAATGCCGAGACTCTCGAGAAGTATCTCCAAGCACAGAAAGAAGATCCTATATGCATGCAGTTATCCAAGTTTTGTATCGATGGATGGCCGGAGCAGCACAATGTCAAAGGACAACTCAAGTGCTATTGGCAAGCCAGAAGAGACCTCACCCAATGTGAAGGTATATTGCTTTACCGCACACGTGTTGTGGTACCAGAACGCCTGCAGCAGGAAACACTCGACAAGATTCACAAAGGCCACCAGGGCATTCATAGATGTCGTCTTCGTGTTTCTGAATCTGTATGGTGGCCAGGAGTCAACAAACAAATGGAAGAATATGTTAAGAAATGCCCAACCTGCATGAAGTTGAGCCCTCCAGTACGAGAGCCCATGCTGACCTCCCCATTACCAGACCATCCCTGGGAGAAAGTGGGAACAGATCTATTTGAACTCAACGGACAGCACTACCTGATCATGGTGGACTATTATTCCAGATTTCCGGAAGTCATCAAAATGACATCCACCACATCAACATCAGTGATCACCGCCATGAAGTCTATCTTTTCCCGCCATGGTATCCCACGAATTCTCATCAGTGACAACGGACCTCAGTACAGCTCAATGGAAATGCAACTCTTTGCCGAAAAGTATGGATTCAAACACATCACTAGCAGCCCATATTACCCACAGAGTAATGGGTTAGCTGAACGAACAGTGAAGACAGTGAAACAACTGCTACAGGAGACAGATGACATTTATCTAACACTACTGAGCTACCGCACAACACCACTCCCTTGGTGTAGCCTTAGTCCATGTGAACTCCTCATGGGAAGACGTTTGAGGACTGATCTCCCACAAACAAAGAAACAGCTCAAACCTAACTGGACCTATCTAAAAGGATTTGCTGACATGGATAGGAAGTACAAACAGCAGCAAAAGGAAAACTATGACAAACGACACCGGGTTCGTTCAGTGTCACCACTCCCTGATGACGCCCCAGTCTGGGTAAATACCCAAGGCCAACAAGTTCCGGGACGCCTCATCACAACCGCATCTACACCTAGATCTTATGTAGTCAATGTTCCCTCAGGACAAGTGAGGAGGAACCGAACTGCTCTGACAGATCGCCATGAACAAGCCACATCAGACTCCAATGCCAACAACAACCCAACCGAGCCTCGAGTCACCCGCACACAGACCGGAGTACCTATCCGACCTCCAGATCGCCTCATGTACTGGAGAAAGGGAGATGTGGTGTAATCTATTAACATACCTTTATGTGATGTAATCTTAGCTTCACCTTTATTCCTATAATCAAGCATGGTGTTACTATTAATAACTATTGTAAGAGTATTTAAGCACTTGCATGTTTGCTATCATTGAGTGTTGTGTAACTTAGTGTTGTTAGCCAGTGTGGCAGTTAATTAATAGCAATTGTCCAGTGACCAGTGTATCGCTATCACAACGCCGCTACTGAGTTATTGTACAATCCCCTCAGATCATAATGAAATGATACGTTAATTGAAAATTCAGCGTCTCAACTATCCGTATGTATAATATATGGAAAGTTTTGATAGAACTCATTATCCAGTAAACAGTGACATACAGCTACCCTCTGCCTCCCTCTTAATGGGATGCACGGAACGTCTAGGGCAATCTAACATACCATGACCTAATTTGGTCTGAAGAAGTGGTCTTGCATCATCTTCAGCACAATAAATATAGTACTAATGAACCAGTAAGTCTTCAGGAGCAGTCAAACTTATATATGACCCCAAAAATGAGGCTAGCCGCAATTTTTTCTACTGCAAAATTTTCTGGCGTATGGTATTGCATAATCTGATTTGTGGGCATGTGTGAGGACTGTACTGCTTAAGTCCAACAATTAATGGCATGTGGTCTGTTTGTAGATGCACAGGTGGGGTAGCTGTCATATATAGTGCAGAATGCTGTTAGATATATTTTCAACAGTTCGCCTGAAGATTAGTGTAGATTGTCCAACCACATGCATCCAACCCATGCATGCATGAAGCCATGTCTACATGTACATGCACACACACGCACGCACGCACACACACACATACACACACACGCGCACACACACACACACACACACATACGCACACACACACACACATCAGTACACATGCATACACTTATAATTAAGACAACAATGGCATGTGGTCTGTTTGTAGCATGCACAGGTGGGGTAGCTGTCATATATAGTGCAGAATGCTGTTAAATATACTTTCAACAGGTCGCCTCAAGATTAGTGTAGATTGTCCAACCACATGCATCCAACCCATACATGCATGCATAAAGCCACACACACACACACATATGCACGCACACACACACACACACACACACACACACACACACACACACACACACACACACACACACACACACACACACACACACACACACACACATACACACACACACATACACACACACACACACACACACACACACACACACACACACACACACACAGGCGCCGACACTCCAGGGTGGATCCAGGGAGGGGGGCAAGGGCGGCCTATGGTAACTCATAGATGACATTATAAAGGTAATTCTTTTTGATGACAAAAAGACCCTTTGTCAGTCCACGCTGGTCCTCCTGGCTATAGAAACGCATTTTAATTCAATCCGCTGGCTCGATCGCTATGGGCGGTTATTTTTATGTT